>JAUZST010004797.1:0-16034 GCA_034779995.1 Parotocinclus haroldoi
ACATTTTTTTTTTTCCCCTTACCTTTTAATCCTGGTAAAAACTCGGTTGTTGTGTCACGTCGTCACCGATTGAGCGCGGTGATATTTTCCAGAACGTTCCTCGTTTCATTCGCTCAGTCTCTCATTAGTTCACGAGCGTCAGCAGGGTATTAGATGGAGCTCGAGCACCGCCCAGTCGTACCTGCGCGCGCTGTTCTGCTTTCACCCGTTTGGTCAGAAGTTAAAAAAAAATCAATCACGGACGAGGAACGCGGCGTTTTACTTGCACTGGCGTATCATCAAAGCGAGAAGTTGAAGCGTCGGTAGACCGACGTCGAAGACACGTTATCCGCGTGCGCGAGAAAGAGAATGGGCAGCGCGAGACCGAGGGAATTAACGGACCCTGAACGTTAGGAAGCGTTGGGCTGTAAGACGGGAAACAAAAGGAGAGGAGTCCGAAATTTTGCCGAATCCTATGGCTTGAAGGTAAGACATGACTATTATGGTTTTTTTTTGGGTAACATGAAAAGTAAGTTTGTTTTTTTATTATGTCGTTTCGAGGTGACTTTACACGCGGAGTGGTTGCGAGGTGGGCACGCGCGCTTGGGGACGCGCAATTATCAACGACAACGTCAAAATCGTTTGTAATAGAAAACGAAACGTTGAACGTATCGCCTTTCCCACGACTAACTATTATATAATGAAGGTTTCCAAATAAGCTTTTAGGCTACCGAGGAACAATCTGTTTATTGTTACGCATTTCCAAAAATGAAAAGCGTAACTTTTTCTCTTTTTTAAAAAAAAAACATGAATTCCATATGGAGGTCCTGACTGTGTGTTATAACGTAGCACTTTTAAAGGGGACTCCTAGAGCGCAAGCCAGGGGAGCCAATATTTTTTGGGACTTGGACAGATATCACACGGCGTCAAGTCACAGCCTGGTTTAATTCGCTCTCGGTGGAAACCGATGGTCCGCGCGTGACCCGGTGACAGTCGTGTCACCCTGCCTCTCGCGGGGTGGTGTAAATGCTGTTCCCGTTTCCACTCCTTTCTTGGCCGCCTATCCGATTTCACCCGGTTCATTTGCTGTATTAAAAAGCCGCATGCAGGCGGAAAAACAAACCTTGAGAGGCTCAAAGGGGGATCTGGTTCTCCTCTGGGTAGGACAGCAGGATTTAAAGGCGAAGGTGAACGGGTACTGACTGTCCTGGGAGCGTGCGGGCTGATGGCCGGCCTGATGGTGCTGCGGAAAACAGAGCAGTGAGGTTCCTTCCTGTGGATGCAGCGCTTTAAAAAAAAAAGTGCAAGCGGACGTTTTTAATGTGCTGCGGGACCCCCTCGGGACGTTTGGCCCAGAAGCTCGCTGATCAGCAACCTTCCGGAATAACGCGACGGGAAAAGCGCAAAAGCGGCCGCTTTTATCTCCGCGCCGCTTCCACCACAAGCGTCTCGGGTTCCGTGACTGAGAGGAAGCTGATTGTCTGCCGTGCACCGCGAGGTGTTCAACACCAGACCACGAACCCCCTTTTACGACGAGTCTTGGAATGGAATTTTGCCTCTGCCTGCACCTTCCACTTTGTTCTTATTGGTAAGACAGTCAAGAAAGCGCGAGATGACCCTGGACTGTCAGCCTTGGATCGGAGTTCAGATACCTGATCATCATGAAGGTGTTTGATGGAGGAGGGCGGGGCCTCTGGGTAAGCCAGAAAGTTTGCCTTCAAAGGGTTTAAGGGCGGCTTGTGGCTTTCCCAGCTTCAGACAAGAGGTTTAAATATCGGTGGGGGGTTGGATGTACCCGAGAAGACGACGGACAGGTGTGAAGAATCAGTACGCTATTATAGATATATAATATCTATTTTACTTATTTTATTACCGATTTAAAGTTTATTACTGATTTCACTGAAATCGTTTAGTTAATCTTATTATTACTTAAATATACTTAGCATCTAGGCCACCCATGGAGGGCGGGTCCCTTTTTGAGTCTCGGTTCCTCCCAAGGTTTCTTCCTTCTACTTTCAGGTTTTTTTTTCCTTTCCGCTGTCGCCCCAGGCTTGGCCTTTTATTTACCGTATAGGATTGTGAGGCTGATCCTCAACGAAGCATTGGTGACACTGTCACGCCTGACGACTGCGCAGGCGTGCCTTGATTGTGCACACCTGTCCCGGATCAGCGAGGACTCTTGCATGAACGCGGGCGAAGCTTTCTTTGTTGCAGGGCATTATTTGGTTTTGGTTTGTTTTTGACACAGGTGAGGTAGGATCTTTCATTGTTGTGTCTAGTCCTTGATCCTGCCCGCCTGTTGTTTCGTTATGTTTAGTTCTGTTTTAAGTTCCGTTTATTTAGTTTCAATAAACCTGGTTTTCCCGCACGTCGCGTTTGCCTCCGATACTTCACCCTTCGTGACGGAATGAATACACTGAATTGACCAGGTTTATACCAGCAAATGATATCATTGATAGCCCAGTAAGCCTTTGACTCACCATCTCAGTCTATGAACAAAAATTGATTTTGATTTTGACTTTTAATCCACAACCCATGACTTCTAATATTTGTGGAAAAATATGCCCAATCGTTAGAATAAGCTCGACCTTACAACTGTGGTTTCACTGTACCTGATGCTTCATGTTAATGAAGGAGATTAATGTATTTTTTATACATAATCAATAATTTTACCATCAATAATTTTGCATTTGACTTGGAAAAACTGTCTTTTCTTATAAAAAAAAAGCTCTTTTCTTATAGGGGCTATCAGTCCTGAATCAAACAGGGAATACCACTGCATTTATATTAGTTCATATTTAGAGTTTGCATGTCCTGAGGTGATGGGAGCCAGTGTAATATCTTTTCATGGGCCCCAAAATCGCTGGCTGTGCCCCTTAACTTGGTTTGGGGTTGATTTGGGGTTGACTTTTACAGGACATGAACAGCAGTGTTCCCCTGTGAGAACACACTTGCTGGACTTTTAAAAATACAGTATATGCTCCATATACCATATATATGCTTGTTAACTACCTGTGATATTATCTAGCACTGACACCTGGACCTCCATGTTGACTGTCTCCCGTGAGTAGCATGTCAAGTAAAATGTAAGACTTTAAAGACGGAAGGAAGGTTAGAGACATCACTTAAGGACAAATTGATTGGAGTGGCATTTCCTCTCTCCTGGAGACTGGCTCTTTGATGCTATGATGAGAACATGCAGAGAAGATCATCAGTGATGTTTTCCACCACTTAATCTCTCAGTGTCTGTAAGCCGTGGCAGGAAAGATAGGTGCTAACTTAAATTGGGGCTGCTTATTGGTGTAAGTGGTCACTGAGGTTAAAAAACAGATCCGGTGGTCCCTGGTTTGATCCTGACCTCAATCCTGCCCATGTCTGTCTGGGTTTCCTCTGGGAACTCTTGTCATCTTTCCACATTCCAAAGGCACTGGATTATTTTTTTTTTACCCCATCACATGTTTGTTTGATTGGTATCATTATAACCTTGCTCCTGTCATAAGTGTAGTTCTCTATGTGTAGCCATTGGCTTGAAACTACACTGACTAACTGATCAACTTGACCAAGATGTAGACCACAAACCTTTGGAGGATAGTTAAAATAGTATAAATCAAGAAGGCTGTCATGATTCCAAAGTCAAGATACAGACAACAATAACAAACTGTCCAATTATTCTGTAATTGAACCAAGTAATGGAAACTAGGAGTGTGCAATATTAAAATCTGTATACCTTGATTTTGTTGTTAACCTTTGCAACATTTAAAATGAGTCTGCCAAAGTCTTGCATTGTGTTAGCTTGTTTTCGTTGCTCAAAAATAACATCAGTGGAAATAATACGGATAAGGATATTTAAATTGAAGAAAAACAGGTCTTATTTATTTATTCCAAACTGTAGCAGTCAAGTGAAAGTTGTAGCACGTAAACTGCAGGTTTGCCACAACAACTGTCGAACAATAATCTTTATATGCAGATGGTGAAATAAAGTAGCTGTCAGGCTGCCTTTAATGGCAACCTATTTCTGAAGATTGCTGTCTTTTGAGCAACTTGACTAGGACAAGTAAGCTTTTTTCAACATCTTTATCTTTCTCAGTGTAAGCTGTGGACAGAGCAATAGATTTCAGCCAGTTATTGTTGACCTGCTGGCAGAGGTTTACTGCTGTTGTTACCACATAGCACTTGAATAGTGTACAGCTGTGACTGGAATTTCAAATGTGGTTCCAAACAGAACAAAACAGCGAGCCATAATCATTTCACTTCAGCTGAGTTTGTGAAATACCATCACTCATTTGGCCTTCACCCATGCAAGTGTGTCAGCTCACAACAGGCAGCCTTTGCAAGAACTTGCTTCTTACTCTTTAGCTAGAATGGAATGTGCTGTCTCTGGAGATCCTACATGCTCAACCATGTGTTTCTCATTCAGTGCAGGCAATTAGGACTCTGCAGCAACCATCTGCTTCACCATTCTAGATACAACAAAGTGAATTACCACCTTTATTGGCCTGAGCCTCAGCAAACACGCAACAAAATGAGGTAGTAACTGTAGGATTATTTGGTTAAGCTATTGGATGTTCAGAGGATTAACCGAAATTCTGCTATGTCTAATCTCCTGGGCAAGCTGTTTTATTAGATAAAGAAAGTTGCAAACCCTTTGAACACCTTTGAATTACCTTGATTGCTAAATTTCTTATGCATTCATTCTAAGTCATAGTCAAACGTATTCTGCCTAAACCGATAACTCAAAAACAACTGTGATTTTCATATCAATATTACAAATATGAATCCATTTTCATTGTAAGTGCTGGAAAGTGTGTATGAACCTTTGTATTTGTAGAACCTTCATGGGATCTTATTTTTTTGCATTCTTCAGGTCACAGTATCTCAGTTAGGTTAAGGTCTATACTGCCTCGTTCATTAAAATTCCTTTTCTTTTTTCTAAACCAATGTTATGATTCACTTTTGTTTTGAGTCATTGTCTTGATGCATTATACCTAATATATTCCAATTTAGAAATGCCTGCTACTCTGACAGGGTATTAGAAATATCCCTGGTAAGTTCTGAATTCATTTTACCAAGCGACTTTCTCTCCCTGGGGAAGCCTTTGATTGTTTACTTCTTAACCTTTATATGCTTCATATTCAGTTTTGCTCCTAATACATTTTACTTAAAAATATTAGAGGACTATTTCTCACACCCCTTGTATAACAGATAGCTTGTATTGGTACTCTAAAGTGCTCTGTTAGACATTTCAACCAGCCTTCATCTGCAATTACAAAGCAGATGTTCACACTGACTTAGTTGGCCCATTTCTGTCCCCAGAGTGGTACTTATCTACCTAGGAATTCACATCAATTCCCTTTACCTCTTTAGATCTCTTCCTTTCTGTCTCCCTTGTGTGAAATGCTGAATAATTGGAGACTTTTTTTTTCCTTTGCTGGCATTACACTGGTCACACTTATAAGACTCTCATGGTTTCAGAGAGCTTATCTCTTAAGAAAATAAAAGGCAACTCTCTTGCCATGTTCATGTCAATACGATCTGTAGTTCTACTTGAAAACAGGGAGCTTTTTGGATGGATGCTGCTGGACTGTACTGACTATAGCAACTAACTACATTTCTCTTTTCTCTCAGAGCTTATGTTGTTTTACCAGTTCCAGCCCCACACATTAAGATGTTTCTCCACTCCAGAACTACTCCCGTGGTTTTCATCAACAGAACGCAGTCCCAGCATGTCCAGGCCACACCAAAGGGCAGTAACTCTGCATCTTTTGTTTGTCAGGGGACGATGTGCCTCCAAGGACTTTCCCACTGAGGACTCAAAATCCTAATGTATTGGACAAAATAATTGCTGATATGTTACGCTATTGTATTTAATATTTTACTAATATGTTATTACTAACGTAGTTTTACTATTAGTGCAAAATTAATCATTACAATTAACATCTCTGTCATCCAATTATTATTTTTGAGTCTTGGCCCTCTCAAGGTTTCTTCCTGAGAAAGTTTTTCCTTTCCACTGTCGCCCCTTCAATGAACTGTAGCTCCCCACAGCAGGCATCACTCATGCATCCCCAAACCTTTACATGACCACCATGCTGGACTGTAGGCAAGACACAGTTGTCTTTGCACTCCTCACCTGGTTGCCGCCACACACACTCGATACCATCTGAACCAAATAAGTTTAACTTGGTCTCAACAGACCGCAGAACATGGTTCCAATAATCCATGTCCTTAGTCTGCTTGTCTTCAGAAAACTGTTTGTGATTTTTCTTTTGCATCATCTTTAAAAGAGGCTTTCTTCTGGGATGACAGACATGCAGACCAATTTGATACAGGGTGTGGTGTGTGGTCTGAGCACTGACAGCAATGCTGGCAGCACTCCTACGTCTATTTTCAAAAGCCAACCTCTGGATATGACATATGACTCTAAGAATGTGCACTCAGCTTCTTTGGTCGGCCATAATGAGGCCTGTTCTGAGTGGAACCTGCCCTGTTACACTGCTGTATGGTCTTGGCCAAAGTGCTGCAGCTCACTTTGGCAATCTTCTGACAGCCTATGCCATCATAGCCATGTATAACAATAATTATTTCTTTAGATCCTCAGAGAGTTCTTTGCCATGAAGTGCCATGTAGACTTTCCAGTTACCATTAAGAGAGAGCGTGAGAGCGATAACACAAAATTTAACACACCTGGAATGGAAAATGCCTAATTGGGGATAATTAGGCCATTTTTACGTAGAGCTGTACTCACTTTTGTGAGGTACTGTACATATAATGTCTCATCTGCCCCACCAACTCCTTGGTGAGCATTGATTATTGATTACTGGTGAGCTGGTAATCTTTTTGACAATGAGTGTATTTATTAATTCAATCATTTTCTTATTTGCTTGCTTCTAGTCAGGGTTGAGGGAAAGTCGGCAACAAAGGTACAAGGCAGGAAAACCCTAGACAGGCTGCCAGCCCATCGCAGGGCACACACACTCACACACTAGGGGAACTTTGTATAAATAAATTAATGTAGCACACATCTTTGGGTTGCAAACTTAACACAGGCAAAGCCCAGGTTAAAAGTCGAATTAGGGATCCCGGAGTCATGCTAACCACTGTACCACCATTCTGTAGAGTGTATATAGCATCGTGGTATCTTAAATTAGATGCAACGATAGTGAGCCTGGAAAAGATGCCATATTTGCTTAACTTTAGAGTCCCAACTGGTGAGAAACTTTATTAGAAGTACAATTGAAAGTGCATGTTTGGTTCTCCAAATTTACTTGTGCACTTGTATCACTAAGAGATGGACATTTGTCATTAAGGCTCAGAATAAAATGTATCAGAAAGCAAGATTTGTGCACTTGTTAAATTTGTTTTCTGTTTAACTACTATTAAATAATGCAATAACCAAAAGTAATAAAATTGCAATCGTGTATTAAAATCGTGCAACACATACACGACTGTGTAAATCCCCAGTCATTCATACTACTGCGAGATGTCTGTCATTAAATTGGCTTCATGTCTCGACTCCAGATTAGAGGAGTACTCATTTTGCTACATAGGCCGCTTCCTGTCTCCTCTTGTTACAAATCTTTAGCCTGAGGTGCAAAAAGCTTACATAGGATCGGAATTATCTCACATGTGCCACATATGGCCTGTTTAAATTTGGCATGAACTGACTAGAGATGCTTCTTGGGTGTGCAGTGACATGATTTTACTGCTGTTGTTGCATTTAATGGTAGATATCACAGTGGAGGGAAAGATGGTGATAATAAGATGAATGATGGATAAACAAGTAAAAGCAGCTTTTTTTCATGTGATGATGTGATGCATCAGTACGACAGGTAGCGTTGTTTCAGGGCAGTGGTTAAGGTACTGGGCTGGAGGTTCAAGTCCCTAGTTCAGTCAAAGCTGCCACTTTTGGACACTCAGAAAACCCTTGCTTGCTGACGTGTTCTTAGTCCTCTTTGACCTGCTTGTGATCTCCAGAGTGGTGTCAGGAAGTTCCTTCACATCACACTGCATGCTTAGGCATTGATTCTGCTGTTCTGCACGACTATTTCAGTTGTGTGTTTAGATAGCTTGCTGCTCCTTTGTGTGGATTGTTGTTTTCCTAGTTTCCCACTTGGCATTCTGAGCCACATCCTGCTTTTTTTTCTTTTTCCTCGTCCTCTCAGAGAGTGTATAGTACTTGCATTTGTTGAGCTCCCATTTTCTTTACTTTCTTTACTTGTTATTACCATAATGAGAATAGAATGAGTATAGAAATTTGAAATTAGTTCTTAATTCTAATAGAGGTGTCTCAGCTGATGATGGGACTGTGGTAGCCTAGCGGTTAAAGCACTGGATTCTGCACCTAATGGCCTAGGGTTCAAATCCCACCTGCCACAGTTGGGTCCCTGAGCAAGGCCCTTAAGCCACCATTGCTTGAATTTTGCTCTGGATAAGGGCGTTTGCTAAATGCTGTAAGTGTAAATGATTTTACATCAATCAAATCTTAAAGCTGGGATGTTCTAGAATGTGTTAAAGACTTCTATACTGTGTCAAGACTTCCCAGCACAAGGTGCTCTGTCCTAAATGTTCTACCTTCATGGTTGTTTGACCATCGTCACATTTATTTATACGTCAAGTTGAGCAAGCCTAGGGCGACAGTGGAAAGGAAAAACTGTGATAGGAAGAAACCTTGGAAGGACCAAGACTCAACAGGGGACCGGTCCTCCATGGACGGACTAGATGTTAATTAAGTAAATACTAAATGTATATTAAATTATAGCAAAACTCTTTTAATATAAATAACAAATTATTATTAAAATTTAGCTTAGCAATAGAAAAATATAGGATAATCTAAATCATAAAACAAAATTGATTATATAATAGAGTCCTTAGAGGGAGATCTAAGGGAGATTTATACTTGCAGCCCTTTTCTGAACCATCTTTCCGGTCTTCTTGGAGATAGCCTTTCCATGGGTAGTCTTGCATCCTCTTTTTGGATTAATACTGATGAACCGTCTTTAAAAAAAATAATAATTAAAAAAGAGGAAGAAAAAATATTTGTCACAAATACTGAAAATTGATAACTGCCACATTGGTGACTGGACATGCATGTATGATTTCTTAGTCTATGGAAAATAGAAATGTCAATTTCAGGAACACCAGTAAAAGTTTTGTGTTTCAGCAACTCAGAATGAGGCGCTGCCTTACATGTAGTTTAAAAAATGTTGATGTTCAAAGTTCTCCATTCAACAACAAATTTCAGGATGGATCTTCATCAGACAAGAGTAACAGTTAAAAATGGCACAGGTAATGATCACAACATGTTAAAGTGCCACATGAAAAGGAAAAAAACAAAAACAAAAACACCACAAAACTATTTACAATGAGACTGACAAATCACACTGAAAGCAAGAATCCATTTTTTTTAATGGAACCTCAGTGTCACTATATAAAACATCAGGTCAACCTATCAATAAAATGCAATAACTTTGCACTTTGAGGTGTGATTTTTCTGAATATTGCCTCATATTGACCAATATGGAGTGGGAACTCTTCCAGGCATCTAATAGGTATCTAAATGAACTATCATAATTACACACAATACAGCTGAGTTTGGTACCATATCATTTACCTCTAGTAATAGCTACCTTTGAATGAATTCCAGGGTTTTGGAGGCCTAGTCTTGACACTGGAGGTTTAAAACGTAGAACACTGCAAACAGTGCAGCAAGTCCTGGTGCAAAAGTCGGTTGAGTGCCCTCACAGACCACATGCCCCTCAAAGCTGTTCAACCACTGGCAGTTTGTCATGGGTTCATTTCCTATGAAATACAAAGTTCAAAATTAGGTTCAAGATTACAGTTCCAAAAGTATTTTCTATCTTGTGCAGTGATACCCGAGACCATTTGGACAGATGAACACAATATTTCTTAAAGGAAAAGAGAAGAAAAAAGGTAGCTGATTGGATTGTCAGATGGGGCTGTATAAGGGCAGAAAAGACTTCTAGATCTGGAGAATCCTTCCACTTTTCATATATTTTGTAGTTTTGATGAGCAAAATGTATCTTCATTAAAAATACAATAAATGTTCTGTTTTTCAGACATATAATTGCACGGATGGACATGTAATCTGCACAAGCTCTTTCACCTTTTGACCTATTATGGGGTAAAATATTAGCAAGAGTGGCATATACTGCAAGGACTTTGTGTTTTTTCTTTCCCTGATCGAAGCGCATTTACAACCTCAAAAGCATTCTGATAAAGAATTAGGCCTAAGGATGAATTGTTTAGCTCAAACATTTTGTTATTTTCAATGACTGTGCCATCCCACACATCTCTGAGCACATACTCTAAGATGACATTGGTGTTTGAATGCCCGTATTCCATCACATTAGACTGCATAATAGATTCAACAGTGTCTTTTATGGGGATATGTTGCACAAAACACTATTTGCCTGATTCATTTTGGCCAAAACAAATGGGCATTGGCTCAACATAATGAAAGTTAGTTTTGTAGACAGTTCTTCTCTGATCAGATTTAAGTGTTTGGGTATTACATTTTCTAAAAAGATCATCATCATCATTTAGGAGTATCAATCATATTTTCTATGTCAGTTTCGGAAAGACCAAGATTTACTAGCTTTTCCTTGAGTTTGAAAAGATGTGACTGACTGATATCATGAATCTGTTGGTAGATTGCTAAGTTTCTGAAAAAAATGATTTTCTTCCACAGCCTCTGGACATATTTCTGACTGTTCACAACTTGGATCATCATGCTGCATACCACTATTCCCATCAATATCTTGAGAACTGGATGGATTAACAATGCAGTCAATCAAACCCTCTTCTGGGGACTTTTTATGATTCCTTGATATTTGTGATGTGAATGAAGACTGGACTTTAAATGTCTTGTCACAGTTTCTGATGCCACCTCTTTCCTCTCTCTGATGTGCAAGTTTAAATTCTCGGAGTATTTTCACTTTTCGTTGTGCACGAGCCAACATGACAAGTTAAATCAACAACACAGTGCGGTGTAGACCTAGACTGGCTCCAGTAGTGGCGATAGGTGTGAGATTTAAATGTTCTGAAGTTTTGGAAAGTTCTGTGACATCCAGGATAAACACACTTAAAAGAAGCATTGGGTAAGCAACTGTGGTTCCGCATGTGCCTCACATATGTTAACACATCAGTGCAAGTCTTAACACACGTCACACAATATCATCTTGCTCTAGTCAAATGGTTTGTCTTTAACAAAGATGAATTTTCAGTTAAGAAAATGTGTTTATGAAATGAAAAGAACTGTATGTTAGTTAAACATGGCAAAATAGACTAATACGTTAATATCATCAGTTTAAATGAACGCACTTTCCTATATGTGATATATATATATATATATATATATATATATATATGCCTATAACTGATTAAGCGAAGGTAAGGAAGCTGACTTTTATCCATTCCTAAATTACTATATTGGAAAGAAAATGATTACTACAGTGGAGTAGACAATAAAATGTGAATGTATATTGCTCCAGGGAATAACACAGTGACACATCTCACTTTTCCATCTGCTTCCACATCAACGATTCCAGCTCCCCACTCGATTTTTAAAATCCTCTGGTTTCCTCATGTTTGCTGTTGTACTGTCCATAATAGCACAAGTAAACAAGTTAATTACATTGTCACACAGTGATTAACCAGACACCTCAGTTCAATAGTGTTAACTGTACTGGCTATATCTGCTTGCTGCAACTGAGTCTAAGGATGCAATACTTTATTTACAGATATATTTTAGATATATTTTATCTATCTGGACAAGGGGTGGGCTAATAGGCTAGCTTGTATTCATAACATATTTTAAACTAAGGTAAATAAATAAAGAATATCATGACCTCAAATAAACTTTACAAAGGTCCGAAACTTTGCTGCTTGTTAGCTATCTAGCTAACACTGCTCAAGCTACAGAATGAATCAGAGCTAATTCTGAAAGTCTGAAATCTTAGAAGTTAAATAATTATGCAGAAAAAACAATACTGGACACTGACAATGTCAGAAGATAAGCATAACGTTAATAACTGGCTAGCTACTTCCTTTCTTGAACTTCACATGGACTGCCCTTACCGAAGCTGTGCAGTCTAAATGTGTCTTTCGCAAATGAGTTGGCTCGTGTTGACTCCTTTACGTGAACGACAGAAGTTGGCTCACATCTAAGAGTTTGTTCTTTAATACACACTGCTTGGCAGTGCATGCACTGACTGCGTGAGACAGTCTACAGGGCACAGAGTCGAGAGGAGAGGCGCAAACAGTGGTAAGACAAGATGAGCCAAAAGAGTTCCCATACAGCTGAGTCAAATGATCCAACTCACCCCTTCACATCAAGCTCAGGAAAAAACATTTTCTCACTCAAAATGAGTATGAGCAGTTTAATGAAAAAAAGTGTTATGAAAACAAAAAGAGTTCCTACTGTAATCAGTGTGATGTTGATGTATGGTGACTGGACTTATAAAGAGATGAGGGCCGTGTTTCCACAGCTTGACAGAAAATACTGTATTATGCTGATAAATTAACAGTTATCTACTGTTATTGGTTAACCGACCGCATGTTAATTTGCATGTGAGGTGTGATTATTTAAAAGTATTTTACAATTATTATAAAATACAGTAAGATACTGTTGTAAATCAACAGTAAATTTACAGCAATTTGTTATAGTGTATGCTACCCTCCAGACAACTTTTGAAGGGAAGCATTTTTAGCAAGACAGTGCAAAATCACATGCTACACACATTACAAATACATGGTTACAAACGTAGAAGGGATGGGTAACGGATTGGAACGCCTATAGTTCTGACCTGTTCACAATAAGGAATGTGTGAAGAATTTTGAATGCGTTTCCAGGAAGACTGAGACAAACTAAGACCTGAAACATTTCATCGTTTGGTAACACTGATGCCTTTTTTCCTTAAATAATATTTAACTTGTTGTGAGTAAGTGGTAAATGATTTGTTTGAAATGTATTGCAAGCCTGAAATGCAAGAATTGATATTTATTAACAAATGAAACAAAGGTGAATAGACAAAAACAAAAAATATTTTGTGTTCAAACTATCTGCAATAAAATCAAAGATCAAAGTAAATTATTAAACACTTAAACAGTAATGTATAGCAACAGTAATGTCCATCAGTACAGAATCTGGGCTCAGGTTTTTATTTAGGTCAGTCATGTCTGTTTATATGTTCTGATTTTGTTATTTATCTATTTTTTTTATTTATGTATTATGCACTCCTGCTCTAGGAAGACAGTGATAGTAACTTCCGCTGTTACTGTTTACACATTAAACGTTTTTCAATAATCAAGTCGATATCTGTAGTTGTTGCCTGTTTTAAAACACCTATTAATTACTGTTCTATAAAACTTTAAAAGGCAGTATTTTTGATGGTATGAGGGTGTGTTAGTACCCATGGAATGGGTAACTTGCACATATGTGAAGGCATCATTAATGCTGAAAGGTTTTAGAGCAACATATGCCATCTAAGCAACATCTTTTTCAGGGATGTTCCTGTTTATTTTAGCAAGACAATACCAAGCCACATTCTGCACGTTACAACAGTGTAGCCACAATTTTTTTACAAAGATCTAGGTAAATGAAGGCTAATTCATTTAAATACTGATTCTTAATGTGACTTATCCATTATTATGTAAGTCTAAAACATACTGTTTTCAGCTCATCACTATTTACCACCCTCCCGGTACTTACTCTTTTATCTAGGAAATTAGATAAAAATGGACCAATTAAGTCGACATCTGTAGTTGGTGCCTGTTTTAAAACACCTATTAATTACTGTTCTATAAAACTGATGCGAAATGTGTAGTCAATGTGTACAATTAAATTACTAGATACATTTTACAGTAACTTATTGCTAAATGATTCAATCAAATAGAGCAGAGAAACGTGTACAACTAAAGCCATAATAATGACTGCTAAATAATAGTGGAAGATCAGAAAATACTGAGTGATTCTAAGTGATTCTAAGAGTAGTGTACCTGTTACAGCAGCATAGCGGTGTTTGTCAGGCCTTTCAGCCCAACATAGACCTTAGATTAAAATCAGCAGATAGCCTGCTCTGAATTGTTTCTCTGATCACGAGCAAAAGTCGTTCCCGAGCTCAAGGCGTACTCGAGTCTCTGAACATCTGCTCATTCACGTGACGCGAACATCTGTTCAAAATAAGCTGCTCGTGAGCATAAGCTGTGTTCGTCTGGCGTCTGCCAAGTACTTTTTAACTGGAAATGATCTCTAGGCATATCAACTCTAAATGCTTCAGTAAACCAGTACTAAGGACAATTTACCACCACTCAGTGAATCTTTACTTAACAAAATATGTTGAGGTTCAAGGATGAGAAATGAGTTTTAGGTATTAAGCACATTTTGTTCTTTTTTTCGTTAACTTAATACTAAGCTTAACTACCTTTTTTTAAAACAGCCCTCACATCAGTTTAACCTGTATTCCACCTTTAGTGTCCGGCTGAGAACAGTTTCAGTTTCAACTACATCTGGAAATTCCACAAGTTCCTAAAGAATGTCACTTAATTTGGCCACTTCATGGTTCAGCTGTGAAATTTCACAGTACTTTTAAAAACTATATATGATTTAGATGTTACGATGTTACAAAAGAGAAACAGGCTAAATACATGGTGGTAATTTTTTATATATGGGAATTTGCACATATAAAAACCGTAGCACGACTAAACAACTAAGATACTGGGCAAAACTATATCAGCTGGTTTCATTATTAATCTGAAAAAAAGCCCAACAAATTAGCTATATACATATTATACAAAACACATATAATATAATATATACTATAATATAATATAATTGATTTCTATTGTATTATGTGCAATTTTAATGTGGTGGGCTAACAATAACTTATCCAATATTTTACAATCATTTACGAATGGAACAGTACTTTTAACTTTTGGAAATATTTGTGGTTGGCTGTATTTGCAATGTTAGACAACATAGCAGGCCTAACTAAATTAAATACTTGACCTAGTAAAAACAACAGAGCAGTGACCAATAATTATAATTGGGATTTTGCAATATTAGCCTAATATTAATAAGACTACAATTCTGCTATTTACTGTTGTTGTTAATCTCACTGTTGTTGTTGTTATTCTTGTTGTTTGGTTCAAATCAAATGAATACAATGTGGAATGTCATACAATATTATTAAAAAAAAAAAATTACTTTATTACACTTTATTAAGTAATATTTATTTACAAAGGTAATAAAAATAGGCTACTACAACAACATTTCTGTCTTCATCATGTTGTTTCCTTAAATAAATAAATAAATAAAGCTCTGTATAAAGGATTGGAGTTGGATGATTCAGGGAGCTTCTGGGTGCATTTTGTATATTTCCCCAGAAAAAAAGAATACGCAGCTCCGTCGTTTATGGACTTCCCCTGAGTCACTTTCTAACTTCTAGCTTCAACACATTTATGTGATCACATTTGCACATAAAGTCCTGCCATACGGTGCTAAAGTGTCCAATTACCTGGATTGTGTAGGAACGGGGATAACCCTATTTTCAGCCGCCCATTATTGACTTATCAGTAAGAACCTATAAATCAGAAAAGTCATTAGAGTAATGATGCATTTGATTTACAACCATTTGCAGAGGCCATAAAAAGAACAATAATACAAAATAATAAGAAGAATGCCAATTATTATATACGATATCTGTTAATATATGGGCAATTACGAGCATAAATAAAAATTGCTACTTACTATAGTGAGTGTGTTCTGTCCTTCCATAGCCCTAGCTACATGTCACGAACGGTTGAATGAGCGTAGTGGAGATGAGGATGCAGAACAACGGGAGTTTTATTGAGAGACCAGTGAGGTGGCAGGGTGTGTGTGTGGGCAGGAGGATGGGGTTGAGGCTCTGACGGGAACGAATGGAGACTGGGACCAGGATGGAGACTGGGACCTGGATGAAGAGAGAAGCAGAGCACAACCCGAGCAAACCAATAACCAAAAACAAATTCCTAGGGAGGTAGGAAGGGAAAACTGGAGC
>JAUZST010004798.1:0-16031 GCA_034779995.1 Parotocinclus haroldoi
CGCTCTCTCTCTCTCTCTCTCTCTCTCTCTCTCTCTCTCTCTCTCTCTCTCTCTCTCTCTCGCTCTCTCTCGCTCTCAAATCAAATCAAATTTGGCTTTATTAGCATGACTGTGGTTGGTAGTGTTTCCATTTAGTTTGTTACACATACACATGAAAAACGAATGAAAAAAATACAATAAAGTAATATTAATAACAGGCATAAATAGGTAATACTTCTAGTTACAAGGATGAATATAAATTAAAATAAGTAATTTAACAATTACCAATATTTAAATCTTATAAAACAGTTAAAATTTTGTAACCAGTGAATCCTGGGTTTTAGCAGTTTCAGTTAGAACAAACAGCTAGAGATCTGTATTGCTGTATTGTGTATAAAGTATTTTATAGTTATTTATAGTTAAAAAAAATATATACGTTTTTTTGTTATGAATAATATGCTGTTCCACATTTGTTAAAACACTGAAGTATTTAATCAAATTCATTTTGCCCTGTTTCATATTAGCACGAAGCCATTCTCAGCCACTCCTTATCATGGTCTTGTCAGGGCTAAAGGGGTGTAAGAGCACAAGGTGGGGGTTGCTATTTTGAGGGTCCCTGAAATTGCTCTTCAGGAAGAGTTAAAAAAAAAGTATTTTCAGTTTCTTTTCACATCCACACAGATATTGATTAAAAATGTCAGATATTTTGTGATACCCATAATGCTATGTAATCTAACAAGGCATCCTCCACAATACTTAACACTGGGCACGAAGTTATTTTCAGTGTAGTACAAAAAGTATTAAAAAAAAAACAGTTGTTGTTTCATCTGACTATTGAACACGGTTCCAGTAGTGTTTAGTAAACTGCAGGAGGTGCTTATCTTTGTGGTATAATGACAGGAAAGGATTTTTTCTTGTAAGCCTTCCAAATAATCTGTTGGTGTGGCCTGATGGCAGTTTTGTAGACTAGGTGCCTACTTTATTCTGTAGCTCTTCAACAGGGTCCTCACTCAAGCATGTTTATCACAATTCCACTTAATTGGAACTTAATAATTGGAACTTAAATTTAACATTCTCCAGATATTGGCATTTTCAGTTAAGTATATATTCTTTATTTGCCCTTCCCTGACGTATGATGTTCAGCACACTTTTTTATTTGAAGTAAATTGCTTTCCCCCATGTTGCAGAATGAGACCTCTCTATCAGCCCATGTAATGGCACAGACTAATGAAACACAAAGTTAGAGAAATCTCTAAATTGCCTTGTCACAACTGTTTGGCCTGTGATACAGGATGTTTGTTAACAAAATATACGTTAATACTGTCTGCAATTAAATAAAAGTCAAAGTAAATGTAAGAAACACTGTGTGTTTTTCATATGCATTGTTCAAACAAATGTTTAAAAGACATTTAAAATGAATATATCTAACTAAATAAAGCTAACTGGAACTTTTTACCCCCTTTAAAATCTGCCTAAATCATCAAGGGCTCTTAGGAAATGCTGCTTTATCACACTTTAGTCACCTTGTGGAATAACCAGTATCTGAGAGATCTTGATAAAACATCTATAACAATAATATCACAGAAGTAAAAGGGAGCACTAAGCATAGTGGTAGAATGGTAATTATTGCATGGAGAATGTGTTATTATTACATTTTGTATGCATTAATACAAAAATGCCACAGCCTACAGGAGCATTGTTGCTGATGCGCCTCCCTTCATCTTCATCTTCTAATGGCTACTTCTGGCATGATAATGGAAAAGGCTGTCTCAAACATGGCTTCATAAACTTAAAATAAACATAAAATTAATTCAGTGTTCTTCAGTGGCATTTCCAATTAGAACACCATTCAGATGTGGTAGAACTAGAGATTTGTCGAATCAAATTTTTGTGTTTTGTCATGTAATCTTGTTAAAATATCATAATATAAAGGAATATAAAGGAGTGTTTTCAACAGCTTGTGGAATCCATGACATGAGAATGGAGGGAGGCCCTATCCATAATTGTATTTCTTATAAAAGATGCTCAGCTTTCCCAGTTTCTGTAATTTACCCCTTCAGGTATTAGTAGTAGTAGTACTTTTTTATTTTTTATAAAATAATCATTTTGACTGACCTACTTGTACTATTTATTTTACCAATATTTGATACGACAAAACTCCCACTCCCCAATGACGTGTAAGCATTCATCATTAAATCCTATTTGGAGCTTTCTGAGATGTTGACTTTACACACTGTGTTTTGTTTAGACAATTTACAAATTATTGTAAAAGTTCAGTGCTTGACAACTGTCTTTTCATCACTGAATGTGTGTTTGTGTATTTGCTTTTGTTTTTAAACTATGTGCGGGAACATAGGCGTGGCATAAAATGAGCAAACAAAGCAGGGGAACAAAAGAACCGGCTGGTTGGTGTAGCCATGTCGTGTTTGAACTACCTAAGGTTGTGTGAGGTCTCATAACAAAAACTAGAGCTAATAGAAGTACTGTTCTAGAGTTTGAATCACACTGCACCATTCAAACTCAAATCACCATGTGCCTGTGACTCAGATTATGCCTTTTTGTCTTAAAACATGTTTTGCCAGGTCACAGATATATAATTAATGAATTAATTGATGATCAGTATGTGTTTCAGTCTGTTAAGGGTCATTGTGATGCTTGACTTTATCCATTAAACATTAGACGCAAGGCAGGAATAAACTCTGGAAAGAGCACCAGTCCCTGGAAGGGCTCCCATTCATTCACTTATTCACAATTGCCTACTGGCATGTTTGTTGTTACACTGAAGTGGAACCCATGTGCATTCGAGACAAATATGACCTAATGAAGTTGGCACAGAATGGAAAATACAAAAGAAAAAAAAACAAACCACAGTTTGTCTTGCAGTGGTTTAATCTATGTGGATAGTATGCATGTATTATGGACATATTTCATGTTTTGTCTGGTCAACTTCCCTTCATTTGTTAATGAACATCCAATTCTGCATTTAGGCCTGCAACACATTGCAAAAAAAGTTGGGAGTGCTAGTGATGTTAGAAATCAACTAAGTAATGATGTGAATTCAAAATTCCTGTGAATTCAGGCGATATCAACGGATGATTGTAATCAGACTGTCATGACTACTTCATTTGGTAAAAAAAGCAGTATCCAGGAAAGGCTGAGTCTTTGATGAGCAAAGATGGGCAGAGGATAAAACAAAAAAAAATCCTAATTTTCATCCACATGTCAGGAATGACACCCTATTCTCAGAGGCATCTGGACCATCACAAAGTGGAAATGTGTATTGTGGTCAGATTAAAAAGTTTTTCAGATCTATTTAGTAGAAATGGACACCTTGTACGCCAGACCAAATAAGAAAAGGACCATTGTTGTGTCAGTGCCCTTGGCAAAGTTCAGTTACAGTTCTGTGATGCCAGCATTAATGCAGAGAAATACACTGAGATCTTAAAAAAGACATATGTTGCTTTCAAGACGACATCTTTTCCAGGGATGTCCATGCAGTTTTCAACAAGACAATTTAAAACAATACAAATCAGAAAAAAGTGAGCACTAATCTTTGCTTTAGGAACATTGTTTTTAAACATTTCAATAACTTTATCATGCTTTTGTGACAAACTGGAGATCCCCAGCTCATCTTTGCACCTTAAAGATTTTTGTGGACATTTCATGTCTGCAATGAAATAAAAGTCAACATGAATGTAAGAAACACTGCAGGTTTTTAAACATGCTTTTATTATGCTGTTCCAGCATTTTGTGATTCGGGGATGTTATGCTGTAAATAATTTTTCACTATTTTAGTTTATTTTATTCATAAACTTTATTTATGTTAATTTAATTAAACATTGTAATATCTAGAATGGACTAATAATGGGGTTTTATATGTTACTGGTTACTGCAGTGTGTGAGCATGTAGCTTAGAAACAAGCATATAATGCATTCATCTGGAATATTGGCAGTTTATTAAACTATAGTTTTAGTGAAAGTCTTGTCAAACGATACCATATTCAAAAGTGACTTTTAAAAAATACAAATTCTGGGTCAGACTTGCATTTTGAAGGTCAGGTGATGTGTTTATTAAACCTCATGGTGGACTGGGGCCCTGTTCAGGGTATATCTATCTGCCCTGTGATTTGTGGGTTAGGATCCAGAACCACCCCTGTGACCATGACTAGGATAATAAGGAATGCTTTTCTTTGCTTTCGCATTGCATTCCCCACGATAAGTCTGCATTTTTTTTCAGTTTACTTTTTTTCCCCAGATTCTTCCTGCTGACGTGTTTTTTCCTGGTATTTGGATTATTTGCTTCATGTATCGTTTGAATTGTAACTAAAAGTAACAGAAAAAGAAACAAAAAACATCACACAGGTTGTCGAAAATAGCAAGTTCATAAAGATGTATAGCTGAATATGCATTATTTTTTTAATGGTCATACTGAGGGTTAGTTCTTGCATGTCATGGGTCATAATGAAACAACGTCCATATAATATTTTATAGTATAAACAGTGAAATAAATGAAGAATATCATTTGGTGGTTTGTGAATATATCACAGTTTAAAATCGTGTATATCATATGTCGATGCGAAAATGCGTCAGATTTTAGTCTTTTAAATCGTATTTTGTATTTTAGCGTGTGGTCAGCCTTATGTAATTTGTGCGTAATGACAGCACTGGCCGACTGGCAGACTTTCAGGTTATTAAATCATGAATGGAAGGGGCGTTTATTTAATTCCTATTACTATTGGTCCAATTTTATGTCAATCTTGAAAGGAGGCGGTGCCGTGAGCGCTCGATAACTTCCCTGATAGTGTCGGTGAAAGGCTTTAGTTCGCTTCAGAAGGTAAAGCTGGCAACGTTAAACTAAGGGTTTCTCAGAAGATCCTTTTTGTATACAACCTCTAAACTCAGTGTTTGTTGTGTTAACTCTGTTTATAGGCAGCTTATTGAACCGAAGCAAGTTGCCTTGGCTGTTTTGTTGGCTGTATGTGAATGTGGTGAGTACAGCTGGCTCTCTCTCTCTCTCTCTCTCTCACTCTCTATATAGCTCTCTCTGTCAATATGCACGCTAACTTGGCTGCGTAGAAGAAAATAAACCACAGTTCCTGCTGCTTTCTGTTGGTTTCCTGGCCGTAGCTGTCGGTCTGGTTATTTAAATGTTTAGATATGAACTTTTCCATAAGTTATTTTCCTTTAGTTATACTAACTTAGCTGTCATTGAAAACCTTCAGGACTGTAAGGTTGCTTGTTGATAACGTTAGAAATACAGGCTCGAGATTGAAAAAAAAAAACTTGTTTTGCTTAAATGTCTGAACTTCTAATTTAACAATGTCCATACGTATTTCGATCTCTGTTTCTCGACTCTTAAGTTGGTATTGATCACCAGACATTTAGCCTAGCTTTGAAAGCAGACAGGAAATAGACTTTCCTTGAATTAGTTATGCTCTAAACAAACACCAGCAAGTCTGAGTTTTTGAACTATTTAAAAGGTTGTGAATATTTCAAGAATCAACTGTTTATTAATTAAATAGTGAGTTATGTTTCAAATGCACGTGTTTCCGACGCCTGCTGGCATTTTAAGTATTGACTGGGTGGTGACGATAGATAGCTATCAGGCTGCTTAGCAAGTTCAGCTTGCTAACATAACTCTGGCTTAATTTCATCACTTGTCCTGTTGGTTTATGCACATGGTTCAGGTCTTGGATTATCAATTTTAAATTGAGATCATAAATAATTATTGGAATACTATCGATAGTTTGCCTGTCACAGCCTCATAGCTTTGGCTGCTAGAAAAGTACAGAAATGATCAGGTCAATCAAGTTTAGTCAACATATTGATGATATATGTATATTTACCTATTCAACTGTGCAACCAATAAAGTACAAAATGATTTATTACTGTGCATAACATATTTAAAGCAACGGTATTTGCAAATGGTTGATAAAAATGCATTGTTAGGTACGAGTCTCAAGTGTCTGGGATTTGATTGGTTGTGTATGATTCAGGGGAGACATATAAGGGTATCATCCCCTGGCATTGTCATGGATTAGGATCCTGTTCAGGGCATGCTTTAACCTGTTTTTAGCCAGGGATCAGCACCAAAATCATGTTTATGACCAGAAAATATCAGGGTCAAAATGTAAACACCCCCCCCCAAAAAAAAAAAATCCGACCTGTATGAATTCTAGAGACCTACTTTTTTGCTTGCAGTCACAAATGTCTGGTCATATGTTTACGCATCAGTTACATACACCTTTTAAACTACCTTCTTAAAATTACCAAAATACGAACCGTTTCTATATAATAAGTTTGGTTAGTGTTAGGTTATATAACCAATTAGAAGAATAAACATTTCATGGTTATGTGTAAAAATGTTAGATTTTCAAACCATTACCAACTCTCAAGTAATTTGAGTGGTTAAATCGATTAATAGACACAAATATACTGTGTTGTTTGTAGATGACACACAACTAGTAAATGTTGCTCTTAAAGGTCACATGCTAGAAAGTGTTCTAATAATGCACTAAATGACCTTGTGTCTGTTTCCTAACTAGCGATTGCCACATCCCATTTTGCTTTATGCAATACCAATATCAGCACAAAAATTGTTAGTTTATTTTAAGTAGGCAACACTAAAAAAAATTAGCTGAAATAGCAATAAAAGTGAAAAATTGAAAGCAAAGGTTCATTTACAACCTCCATGTTTTGGTCTACATTTAGTTTCTGTATTTTGTAGGTTGTTTTCCCAAAGACCTATGATTGATAGTCTGAATCACCTGAATGTAATAGTTTTGATATCAGATACACTAGTTTGTGTTGGGCACCCAAAACTGTATCATAATCTGTGCCTATCTTGTGTGACTTTTGGTGACCATATCAGCTGTTTAGCCATGTGTGGAGAGCTGGAAGCAACATGCATTGACAAGAAATAGATTTTTTTTCCTCATCCAATCTGGGGGACACGAGAGTTTGGCTGGGTGGTGGGTGGGTGAGGCACTGCTGGTGGAAAAAACCTTTGTTTCTACACACTTTGTATTTAGCTATGATGTACAGTGAGTATGTATGAAAGTGTGCATGTGCATACGCATGTGTGTTTATACAGTCCCCTCAACAATTAATGGCACCCCAAAATTCTTGGAACTGAGCGTTTATTTCATTTATATTTACAATTTTAATTTGGTCAGAGTATCAAGGAACTTTTGGGTAGTAATCCATGACTTCCTGTTTTATTGGGGTATCTATGAGGTGTGGGTGGATTCACTGCAGATTACCGGTATAAGGACCAGCATTGGCCTGAAAGGTTGGTTTGATATTAAGTTATACTGTATATATAATTATACATTGTAGCCGTCAAATATTCAAGTCTTGCATAACTAATCAGCAGAAGGTTGCACATTCTTATCTCTGTCATTGTTAAGAGGTCAGAGTTGCATGTCAAAAGTCTCATTGTTTGGTACCGTGTTGAAAATGGAAATGTTAGCACTACTCGTGTCATACAGTTCCTGGTTCACATTACATGGTTAGACCCAGTGTTCAAACTGTGAATATTCTGGATGCTAATGCTCTGATATATATATATATATTTTTTTGCGATCAGATATGTACAGCTCCGGGAAAAAAAAAATTGAATTATGCTAAGTGATCAGTTTCTCTGGTTTTGCTATTTGTAGGTACTGTATGCATTTGAGTGAAACAGAAAATTCTTGTTGTATTTGAGAATTTACTGACTAATTCCAAATAATTATTTATTTTAAGAAATGACATTAGCTTTACATGTCAGCTGGTCAAAATAATAAAACTGATACAATGATCCAGACCTTGGTTTACAACACGAAGAATAATACAGATAAAACAAGTGAATATTCATTTTTAAACTAAACATTACTAATGTTTAACCTATATAAGAATACCCTATATAAGAAATCACTGAGTCCTTGTGTCGTGTGCTTTTCCATAATAAAAGAAAAGATTTGGTTTAGGCGATCACCTAATCAATCTTGTTAATTAGAATGAGGAGTAGCTGTGTGGGAATTTATCATATGCTGGAATGGTACTGCTGCCTTACATGTAGATATGTTTATTTGAATGAAATTCTAAGTGGTCTCAGTTTTTTTTCAAGCTACAGTCTAAGCATACTACAATAGTTGTACCATACTACCAATGAACAATGCTCATTGAGAACAACAGTTGAAACTGGATGGTGGAAAGAAAGCAAGCAATACTAACCTCTAGAATAATAACAGAAACAAAATCATTGGCTTGGTGTTCCGAAGCAAGTTGTACATTAGTACACCACCAATGTTGAACTTGTTTGTTTAGGTAGTAGAGATGAAGGAAATATGAAAATCTCTTTTCATAATATCAGTAAGGTCATGCTTTTCTGTATTACCATGGTTTTAACAGTATGGAGTGGAAAAATGTAACCCCGGACACCTGCACCTTAGAATGCAATGCAATTACAAGCTAACAAGAAGAACAGTTCTGTAAATTTGGTGTTGCAGTCATCTCCTAGTCCAGATAATATTGAGTGGCAGGGGCTCTGTCTCAATCCACATGATTCACACCAAAGTCAACAAAGAAGTAATGACTTGTGTACCTACCTAGGCATCCTTTTTAATAGTCTCTTAGCATAATTCAGAACATGGCAATAGTTTTATATTAGTGATGTAATAATCTGCTGTTATAAGAAGTTGTCGTGGTTACTAGAACCAAATAAAAATGTCAACATGCTTGGTTGTTAACTAGATGCCTATAGTTGGCTTCCAGCTTGCTGCTGTTTTGCCCTGGTACTCAGGACTCTGTTTTGTGACTCTCGTTTGTGGTTTAAACTGTGCTTCACAGTGCTTCCTGTAGCTTGGCGGCTCTATTTAGGAGATCTATAGGAGAGCTAATAGCAACTCTAAATAAACATCCCTTCCAGTGATGTTGTATGCAATGAATTCCACCTTTGTGAAGCTCATGTACATTTTATTTGTTAAGACCATGCCATGGGGAGTTCACTAATTTCAGTAGTTCTATGTGTGTGCATGTTTTGGGACTGTTCTGTAAAGTGTTGGCCTATCTGTCAGTGAGCTTTGACTTGCAACCAATGTTCGTCATTTCTGATGGTGTTTAACGAACGCTGAAATGACACTTCTCCAACTGTTCCCCTTCTAGTGTTCTAGAGTTTGTGGCAGATCTAAAGTCTGATGGTATTCTTTCAATTTTCTCAGAAAAGTTTAAGTGTGGTTTTTATGTATGTAGGTATAAATGTAATTCATGTTAATTACATGCCTCAGTGGGTGGTCAGACTGCTACACCATCCAACATGTTAGCCCACCACATGTACCCCCTGGACTGGTTTAGGTTTTTTTCATAATCTGTTTCATGGTCTTGGGTTGGGGGTGTGGGGTGTGGCGGGAAGCGTCTGTCTGAAAGCACCAAGCAAAAAGCAGGAACCTCCCTTGGACAGGGCAGCAATTCAATGCAGGGCTGATATTCCCATGCACACACTCGCTCACACTTTAGTGACACCAATTAACCTAATGCAGCACTCTAAGAAAATAGACGTTCCCAACGTTGGGGCAAATTCCTCATAAATGTAGTCTGGACTTGGAATCAAATGGATTTTTTTCGTAGTTGCGAGGCGTAACTGTAATCACTGTGCCATCTGGTTGCCCCCTTTATGAAGACTACTGTTCTCATACTGCAGCTGAAACCTTATCTTCTGCTATACTACCTTAACTCTCCCACACTACAATGCATGAGTCAGGTCTACCAGGTCAACCAACCTGTAGGAAAAATTGCAGCCTGGCTTGGCTTAATGCTCACACATTCAGTGCTAAATTATGTTTGCTCCCCCACTATTGCATTAAACTAGCATTTTGATTTTATAATAGACAAATGCAGATTTTGCATTCTGTAAATCAGTTGCTGTGTGTTTCAAATTAAATACTTAAAACTGGAATGAAATCAATCAAAACAGTAGAATGATGTAAAAGGTGATTTAAAAATATATTTATTTATTTTATTTAAAAAATATTATTTTTTTACATATAATTTATTGGGAGGGGCCGGGGTTCAAATCCCACCTCTGCCAAGCTGCCACTGTTGGGTCCTTGAGCAAGACCCTTAACCCACATGCTTGGATTATAGGACTGTATAGATGGTGAATCACTCTGTGTAAGGAGATCTGCTAAATGGCATATAATGTATGTATGGCTAGCCTAATTACTTAACTTCAGCAGTAACATTCTCTGAACAGTTTCATCCTCCAGTATTAGAACATGGACAGCACAGATCTTGAGTATATCACATATTATCTGTTGTTATCTCTGTTATCTCTTTTTTAAAGCTATGAAATCTCACTAACTGAATGTTTTACTGTTGAACTACAGTCCTCACAAAATTATGAGATATTTCATTAGGGGATTTTTTTTTTCGTTTTGAAATGTACCCTAATTTTTGTAAACAGTATATTAGTGCCAATAAGTATAACATATTGGGCATCCATTTTCATGACATATTAGCTTCTTTTAGCTAATTAATTGAATCACTGCATATGATGGCATTTTGGATGTTGCACTTTCATACAAATGCAATAACTTCTCATTTGTAACCCTCATTTGTTTTTAAGTGGTTTTCACAAACGTATACCTTGTTTGGATAATACATTCTGAACCACAAGCTACCAGGCTAAATGGTATGTCTTTGAGACAGATGTGGTAGTTTATTATGGGTTGCAGCTGGAGGGAGTGGTGGCACACATGAATGGCCTGTATCTGTGTTTATTCTACCTGTGTATAGGTATACACCGTTTCATGTACACAGAGCTTTCTGTGAAAGAGGACATTGACTGAAATGAACTTGTTTTTTTTGGGCTTATGTAATGTAAATATAATGGGTATTTTGCACAATAAAGCTGTGTGCAAACAATACGGAAATGTGTCAGAGATACCGCTGAAAATGGCGATGGAAAGATTGATCGGATATATGTATCAGCTGATTTTCACTCCTTATTGCTATTGGCCAATATTCCTTTAATTTAGAAAAAACTGAGCAATATTTTAGAAAGTAATTTGTTGTAGTCTGGTGCACGTGCCCCCCTTGGTCACAGGTCTATGCATTTCCTAGCTGAAACAAATGAGAGAAAACATGCTTGACAGGAAAGCTAGTGAGCTGTGAATGACAGACTTCTTCTCTTAAACTCCCACCTCTGCTCGTGGGTCCACAGTGTTGATTGGCTTCTGTGCTGGACAGTAGAAGCAAAATGTACTACACTTGGGTGCAACAAAACACTAACAGAATGCTGCCAGTATATAAATAATCAATTAACGTGAGCCTGTAATAATTATTCAATAAAATATGGTAATTTGAACTGTATACTGTAACGTCATACACCGGATGTCAATTATGGGTCTTTGGGTCTGTTAAGCTTTTCTTTGCTAAGTGTGTCCAGCTTGCTGCTGTCCATCAGCCATGTGATGGCATTTGATCATTTACGATATTGCAATATTCTTTCATAGTGCTTCTTCAAATAGTTAAATAAATACTCTTAAAATTAAAATAAATACTCTTCTCTTGCTTGTTTCTGAGCACTGGAATGAAACTGTCCTGTAGTCTTTATGACGTACATAAAGATTATAGTGTAATCACTATAATATTTTTTTTTAGATACCCTTATATATAAATATACAGTTTGCTCAGTAAGTATTGCACTGTTGGTAAAAATGGGTTAATCAGCATGAAGGATGTCTTTATGGGATGTGGTTGCAGTTTGGAGACATGCTGCTGTTATAATTGAATCACGCTGCACAGAAAGATTTCCTTTTGGCTTCTGTTTTAACAGTAGATCTTGAGATCAACAAAGACTTCTTTCAATGCCATTTTACATCTTTACCACGGACACAATAATTGTCAAGCTGACTATATGATCCCGAACCCCTGAGAAAATAACTAGTGAGAGTAAATACAGTATATGCAATGCCTAGTACAATGGCAACTCTGTGTAACTGTGTAACTTCCTGTATGTTTGTGCTCAGTAGATTATGGAAGATGGCTTGAAGCAAGATGATTACTAAATCTCAGAATTCAAGTTTATTTATGTGTGACAGAATAAAATACCAGGCCAGTGTTAATCAAGAAGGGTTTCTGATTAGTCAGCTAATAACACAGTCATAGCAAACACAAAAAGCAGCAATTAAAAAAGGAGCTAAAATACCTGTTTTGTATAGCTCAAGTCTAGATGTCTCTAATTCTCAGGCATCCTGCATATGGGCTTTAAGATTCTGTGTTCTTTATTCTTTAAAGGTAGAGGATTCTTGCTTCATCAACGAAGAAATATATCGCCCAAACACCATGCCATTCCCATTTGGGAAATCTCAGAAGAGCCCAGCAGAGATTGTCAAGAATCTCAAGGATAATGTGGCATGTTTAGAGAAGCTGGATGCATCTGACAACAAGAAATGTGAAAAGGTTACCATGATTATAAAACTGTATATAAAATGCATATATATGATTACAAAAGACATTATATTCACTCACTGGCCACTTTATTAGGTACATCTTGGCTGGTCGCTGTGTTGGACTAATTGTCTTTAAAACTGCCTTAATTCTTTGTGGTGTAGATTCAACAAGATGCTGGAAACATTCCTCAGAGATTTTATCCACAGTTGCTGCAGATTTATCAGCTGCACATTCATGATGCAAATCTCTTGTTTAACCACACACCAAAGGCATTCAATTGAAGTACATTTTCTTGTTCATGAAAACAAATTGATGATTTGAGCTTTGTGACATGGCACATTGTAATGCTGAAACTGCCTATCAGAAGATGTGGCCATCAAGGCATAAACATAGCCAGCAACAATAGGCAAGTAGGCTGTGGCTTTTAAATGATTCTCAGTCTGTATTAAGAGGCCCAAAGTGTGCCAAGAAAGTATCGCTCACAACATTACACCACCAGCAGCCTAAACTGGTGAAAGTTTGAGATGTATGGTTTTTTTTTTGCATACCTAAGTTGCAAAGAAGAATTATTAAGGTTACTTTTACCTCTATCATCGTGTCATGCCTAAATGCATTGAGTTTCTAACATGTGTTTGGCTGGTTAGATGTCTGCATTACACATGAATGTGTATCTAATAAAGTGGCCGATAAATGTAGGTGTCATGTTTATATATAAAGTGTTTGCTGTGTAGATAGTATCAGCCGTTAAATGTCAGTAGTACATGCCAAGACGGTAGCATTTTGATCGGAAAAAAAATACGGACTACTTTAACAGGTTGCTGAAGAGATTTCAAAGAATCTAGCCTTGTTGAAAGAGGTGCTGTGTGGATCTGGAGACAAGGAGCCTCAAACAGAAGCAGTGGCCCAGCTAGCCCAGGAGCTTTACAATACCAACCTCTTTATTGCCCTCATATCCAACTTGCAGAGGATCGACTTTGAGGTAAGTAATTTATCTGGTGGTATTAGTTAACAAGAGGTAAACATTAAACAAGATAGTACCTACAGAGGCTCATTCTATTTTCTGGAAATTCTTGCTCACATTACACCAAAATTAAAAATTTCCAGCTGTGCTTTAACAATATAGCTCTCAATGTCACAATTTATTTATTATTCTGATGGGTAAAACCATTTACCTTCCATATCACACCCCAGACCAGTTGTTCCTGTGGCAAGAAAGAAGTCTTCTGAGAAAGCGCCACACTGACAATCTTAACTTGACTTCTGGGGCATCACATTAAAAAGACTTAATGGACAGATGAGCCCATGAATGATCTTTGTGGACTGAAATCCATGCACTGTGAAATTCACAGTACATCACCTGAAATGCCACATAACTACCAAGAAGCATGTTGGTCCGGATTACAATCACCCTAAACACAATAAGTGAGTTTGCATGCACTAAATGATCCAAAAAAGTGCTGAAAATCAGATTTTTGTAAGTAAATCAATCAACAAGTATACTTAACTAATCAGATAATGGAAAATCTCTGGGTTAATGTGACTGAGGCAGTAATCAAATTTCTACTTAGCAACCAGCCAATAATCTCACATGACAATCATGTGACATGATTAATATTATATATAATCAAATTATCCATTTTCTTGAGTATATACTGCATTTCAGAATCCACACAGTGCTCCGTAGATGTTTCACCGACAATTCTGTTACGTGTTTAATTCCGGGGCTGCTAGATCACACGAGAAAGGGGGAAAAAAACAATAGAGTCAATGAAAAAAGAACACAAGTGAAAACAAGCCTTTAGAATACGTGAACTTGAAAACCATGTTAGTTAGGCCATGAGCATGCACAGACTGAGAAAGCCATTCAATTGATTTGGGTAAATGGTGTACATGCTATGGGAAATATTACTAGGATAAAACCCAGCTCTTTTTATTGGAATTCTTGGAATCTCATTTCTAGATCAGAGTATTCTGTATACGTGACCTCTTGACTAATCAGACAACTGCAGCAGTCTATGATATTAAGTGCATGCAAACGCATTTGTTAAAAACAAACCAAAACTAATGTAGCGACTTAAGGCTAGGAAGGTAAATGTTAAATTAATGGCAAAATTAAATGTGAGTGAATTTAAAAGTACCCTTATTGAATAGTTTAGACTGTTTTTCATATATCTCCTTGTCTAAGTGGAAATTTAAGTTGGTAGAGGCATGGTTGAACAGGTGACTGTAAATCAGTCATCTAGTCCTGTTATTCTAGTTTTTCACTATTACTTTTCAGAACGGTTCCCTTTGTTTCTGATTAGATCAAGGTTTTAAGGCAAAAAGTTTAAATAGGACTAGGAAATTATTTTTTTCTCTACATCCAAAATTACAGTAAAAACAACATTTAGAAATGATTTGAGATGATGTATACATTTTTTTTTCTTTCCATTTGTTAATCTGGTTTTGGTATTTTTTTTTATTGATCTATTTTGGGAACACATTTATTGCACAGTATATTAGTTCTATTTGTTTAAATGTGCTAATGTGACATGGCTAATGTATCCTAATTTTTGTGAGCAGCATACATTTTATTTCTTGGCATATACCTGCAGACTTAGAAATAGGACATTGACAATTGTAACATTTTAAACATGTATACAATATGAAACATATTACCAGCAGAGCTATAAATAAGGTTCAACCAACCAGGTACTATAAGGCATGACTTATTAACTCGTGCTTGACTTGCATTGCTTTTGTTTAGAGTTCACTCTTGTTTGCACATGTACACTTACTTAAGTTTGTTCCCCAAAGGGAAAGAAGGATGTGGTTCATCTGTTCAGCAACATTGTACGTCGTCAGATTGGCACTCGCACCCCTACCGTTGAGTACATTTCCTCCCACTCTCAGATCCTGTTCATGCTTCTAAAAGGGTGGGTTTTTCAGCATTTATTACATGTCCATGATCAAGAGTTTAAAAAGTATACTGATTGTCCTTTCAGTTCCAATTGTTGTTATTGCTAGTGTAATGGTTTGACCATGAGTGAGTTACAGTTTGCTATTTCCTGTTTTGTTTTTTGAGCTACAAGCCACAGATTCCTTTTTCTGCAGAACTGACACTGATTGTTATTTGCGTTCTTAATTACAGGTATGCACTGTGTAACATCCGCATTGCATTCTGTGAAACAGGAAGTTGACAAAAATGGACATTGACGGCATTACTGCTGTTAGTTATTTTAGGCTACTGTAATGTACAATAAAATTCACAGTCATCATACATACAGTAATGTACTGTTTTGACTCAGTATAGGGGAAAGCGGGGAACCAAAAATACATTGACAGACAGTATTATAAAAAAAATGGAAGGTCAGCCAGTTCAAACAGTGACTCAACAAGTAAACCAGTTATTGGTTAGAGAAAATCTATAGGTGTGGGGGGCAAAGGAGCACAACTTGCAATAGGACAGGACATGCAATTACCATGTACATCCTGTTGCAAATAAGCAGCTGAAAGTCGAAAAAGGATTACATGTAACTTATACAAATATGCCTTTAAACACATCAACAGTCTTGGTCCAATTGTGAGATGATAAGCAATCGAACACGCAACTGGTTAGGTTTTAAGTTTTTATATAT
>JAUZST010004799.1:0-16030 GCA_034779995.1 Parotocinclus haroldoi
ATATATATATAGACACAACATTTGTTTAGATCTTCTATACAAAGATAAATATTGTGTGTGCCACTGATGCTGATTGTGACATTAAATAAACCAAACAAACAAAGATGATACAGCCTAATTAGTTTAGGTTTACAGGCCTTGCTCTATCTTCTGGTTTAAAGTGCAGTAGGTTAATCGCTAAGCCACCACTTACCAAAACCATAGACATGGAGCAAAGACAACCAAAATCTTATATCAACAACACACTGGTCCTATGCTGTGCAAATGATTTTCCACCCAAAGCCAGTGAATCATCATTTCCAACAATTTCAGCTTGTTCATAAGCAAAAGCCTGTAAATAACGCACTTATTTTATAAAAAATACTATTTGGATTTTCGAATGTCAGTAAGGCTTAGCTTATGGTCTAATATTGGTTATGTTAAGAAATAAAGGTGTTTGAGATCCTGACCTTGATCCTGTTCATCCAAAATTGGTCACTCCAGAGGGATTTGTGCCAGCTGTGCCCTAGTGGCTGGCATGCAAAAGCCAAAACTTCTGTCTTTGCTGGCCCATGAGAATGGCTTCTCTAGTGCCATGCCCATCTGTCACACTTCCCCCGAGTGTGTCTAATATAATACCCCCTCCCAACCCAATTTCCTTCCTGTTCCTGTCTTGCTTAGTGTCATGGGGAACAATCCAACACAATATCTGTCCAGTGCTACTTTGCCTTGTTTCCAGCCTAGGGTGCCATGGGCCACAGATGTTGTCTGTCAGTCTGCTGAGAGGTTTCCAAGTTAACACTGACCCACGACATGTCCAGCTATGAGCCATGTTGCGTTTGGAGGTTTATTCGCATCAAAAACACCCTATGTCCACAGATATTTCTGATATTCAAGCAAGCTGATGCTCCTGTGACAATCTGGAGACAATGCTTTATCTTGTATTACACCACAGCACCAATAAATCCCAACTCTGATTGGTCAGAAGGTGATTAATTTCCTGTAACAGCATGGTTCTGATTTGCACAGCTTTGAAGTAGTGCCAGCTGCAGGCCTAACCATGGATATATTTTAATGCATTCATTCTAATACATTAATTATAATTCACATGGACGTGTTTGGCAGATGCCCAGCATCGTGTAATGTGTTCTCCCAATAAACTGATTAACAAACATGACTGTCAACTGCTATTTTTTGGTTGAGTCCACCGTCACAGAGATTCAAGCTTGAGCAGTGAATTCTTCAGGCGTGTAATTATCTGACTGGCCTTTGTCTTCTAGACCTGCTGCATGCAGGCAGATGTCGGTTGGAACACAATGTCTCATAGCGGCTATTCACCACACTTGTTGCCGTCAGTGAACCGGTGTCTTTTTGCTCCATGTTTTTTTCCGTTACTACACTGTAGTTTTCCAGGAAAACAGACTTTTGGCAGCATGTTGTCATCAGCAGCCAACAGAAATCGAATGTAACTACTGCAGTTAAGGCATATAAATGTTGAAAGAATGAGCGTTGCAGTTTTTGGCTGCTATTTTTTGTGTGTTCTGAGATTCTACCCTCACAGGACACTTTAGCGACAATCAGACTGAATGACAAACAGACGTATGCTTGCAGTTTCCAATTCTACATCCTACAAGCTGTACCACCAAAGTAGGTAGACGTTTAATTATAGTAAGCTTAAAGTAAGCTTACACCATGTTTAAAGCCCCAGGACATTAGCATTTAGCCATTTAGTAGATGCTCTTATCCAAAGTTTCTTACAACTGATACCATCTTATAACATACAATCCTACTATACATTGTGAATTAGGGTCTAACGGTAATGGGGCTTGATCATTGGATTTTCTGTTCTGTAGGTCAGTAATTTAATGGCACCAACACAGTAACACTGCTGCACTCATGTAGCACTGTTTATATAAACGTAATCATCTGATCATAATTTAATTTCTTCTGTTATCTGATTACTTACAGTATACGGTCATCCCATGAACTCCCATGAAAAGGTATCTGCATTTTAGCTCAGTTATCAGATTTCATACCACATCTATATCCATGGTATGATTTTAATTATATCACAATGTTTGAAGACATTTTAATGATACCTACCATGACATGTGATATCAGACTGCTTTAGTTTTTCATCATTAAATGTGCTTACAGTACATTAACAATGTACAATGTGAAAATTAGTGTAGCTGGTAACAGAATAGCTAAAAAAAAAGAACCCCAGTCTATTCCGTTCTTGTTTCTACATGAAATCCATACTATGCCTAATGCACACAGTGTGGGCAGATCGGTGAACATGAAACTACGTTAATCAGGGGACATCTAGCTACTCATTCCTTCTGTAGCTGCAGTGAGCTGAGGGCAACAACACAAGCTGTTCATGCTTTCAGCAAGAAGGACAGCATTTGTAGACAGGACAGCAGGCTTTGCTGAAACGCAAGCTGATTTTTATCCCTTAACAATTCATGGGTAGAATGTCGCAGTAGATATGGTCATAATATATCTTCTTTTCTTCTAAATATGGTTGCAAAGGGTCCACTTTTGAACCAGGCTGTTTTAATCATTCTTGGGCAGCGCACTCATCTTTGCTTTACACTGTATTCCACAAATCATCAAGTCATCTCCAAGTCAGAGCAGTAACTCAAAGGTGTCTCAAACCTTATGTTCTATATTAAACTGCAACTGTAAACATTATTTCTTACCACACACCAATCAGGCTTTGTTTTGAATTTGTTTTGACCTTTTAGATTATAATTTATGAATAATATTTCATTAAACGATTGGTGTAAATACAGAGTAAATATAGAGTCTTCTTACAAAAATTATAATAGGACCTTCAGGCCAGTACATTATAAGAACTGATAGTTTGGAGGCAAATACTTTAGTATTTTTACATATATTTTCAAATATTTTAATATGGGTATTTCTGCTCAAGTACATGGTTTGCGTAACTCCATCCACCCCTGCTATTTTATTGTTGTGTACTCTAGTAGTATGCATGTGTATACTACAGTATACACCTATGTGTAGACATTTTATGTGAAGCAGTTTAAGTGAAGCACAAAGACAGCTGCTTTTATTACAGTACTATGCATAGATCTTAGGCAACCAATAGGTTAGAAATAACATTGTGGTATCATTCATCAGTCTCTTAGAATACAAAAAAACAGATTTGATAGGCCACTATGGAAAGTATTTAGTGTGACCTCTCCTTACACTTGAGGAAAAGAGACTGAGATGTTCTAAAACACACAAAGACTGGAATGAAGATCAGTGGCAAAGAGTATTATGGAGTGAGGTTTTGTTATGGAGTGAGGTGAAGTTTTGGACCATTATACCACAATATATCCAAATAATTGTTAAGAGACTACATGAAGACAAACTTGCCAAAGTCCTGCAATTAGTGTTATGAGAGGGCAGAGGAATTGTGGACTTTAATAGCTAAAGGTGCTGAAGATTCCTGTGGCAAGACTACCATTCACTAGCACCACTGTGATTTCCATTCTCCCTGACAAGAAAACAAACAAAAAGCTACATCGCCTGTGGAGTAAAAATTGACAGTCGGGAAGAAACTGAATAAATGCTACAATCATATTACTGCCAACTTTAGAAAAAAAGCAAGGACATTTATTGTAATTTATTTGTATATGACGACCATATAATTTGACCAAACTTGTATGTGCTTCCACTGCTGCTTTGCTTTCTCTTACTTACCGCCCACACATTAAAATTTGGCTAAAATGGGCACAATGCAATGTGGCTGGCTTGGTTCTTTTACCTCTGACCCTACACCAGAGAGTGAATCCTACACTTTTTGTGGTAGTGTAAGAGTGTTTGCAGTATTCGACTAGCTCTGGGTTCTTTCACTGGTATGCTTAGGTGAACAACAAGAATGACTCTTAACTGCTAAGCAAAGCAGTTAAGAAATGATGCAGAAATGAGGCTCAGAACAGCTACGGTACTATCACATTGCAGGAATTAAGACTAGATTGTCCTACTTGGATTCGAATCCTTAGACACTTATGCTGAAGTTGACAGTGGAAACCAAAAATGCACTTTATACTGTAAAACTCGAAGGAAAAGGAAACACTTGACACATTCTCGTCTTTAATGTGTCAGGCAGTAAATAGCATCTAGTCATCTCTAACTACAGTATTACACAAGGATGCGTGAGACTGTATTCTTTCACATCTTTCATGTTAAAACTTGCCCTTCGCTCTACCATCCCCCTCCCACCTGCCTCTGTATTTGCTTATCACTCCCAGTGTCGTTCGCGCCCTATTCCTTCTCCCATCTCTCCCTGGGGGCAGCAATTCCGAAGCAGTCATATTCAATCAACATCTCTGCGGCCGACACGGGGCTCCGCATTCCTCTGCCAAGGCCTCTCCATGCTGTCACGCTCAGGATAATTGTCTACGATACCCTAATTCGCCAGTTGCTCTCTTAAAAGGCAAAAGAAAAGAACCTTGATTGGCCCACATTGCTGTTGATCTGCGAATTACACATGATGTCACCATGGTTTGATTATTTATTTCCCGTGCCTTAATTCAAGAGCTAAACGCCCATGTTCATATCCGTGCAGATGCAAATATAAGAGGCTGATGGTTGCTGTCATTCATCACATTTCATTCGTTTTGACACCAAAGATGCTGCGCTATTAAATCTGCAGAGAGGCCTGTACGTATCAGGATGATGAGCACAAGGGATCATGTTTCAGGTTTAATGTCTTCTTGTACTACACAAATGCGCTTAAGAAACATTTGTGGGTGAACAGGTATGCTCACTCCCATTTAACATCCATCTAATAATGTCTGATCGCTGTAACAACTAATCTTAACAATTATAACTAATTATAATAAAAAATAAAATCTGTCTATCAACACCGTCTTTCGAAATCAGCCAATCAACACTGCAGATTTACAAACAGAGGTGGGAGTTTAAAAGCAAAGCCCAGTAACAAGCTGTCAATAGTGTCCTAAGTACTCCACCTTTGTTTGTCTCCTCACTAAATATATTTTCTCTCTACCCCATAATTACAGTGGGTACAGAAAGTATTCAGATCTCTTTACATTTTTCACTCTTCATTGCAGCTATTTGCTATTTATTTTATTTTATTTCTCATTAATGTACACTCAGCATCTGATCCTGACAGAAAAAAAACAGACACGTAGAATTAAAAAATAGTCAAACTGACACATCACATTGTCATAAGTATTCAGACCCTTTGCTGTGACACTTTTATGTAACTCACACGCTGTCCATTTCTTCTTATCCTTCTTGAGATGGTTCTACCCCTTCATTGGAGTTTAGCTGTGTTTAATTGAACTGATAGGACTTGATTAGGAAAGGCACACACCTGTCTATATAAAACCTCACAGTGCATGTCGATGCAAAGATATGAAAGCCCGGATAGAAAGACTCCCAGACTATGAGAAATAAGATTCTCTGGTCTGATGAGATGAAGACTGACCTTTTAACGCTAATTCTAAGCAGTATGTGTGGATAAAACCAGGCACTGCTCATCAGATTGCTCAAGACCTCAGACTAGACCAAAGGTTCATCTTCGAACAAGACAATGATCCTAAGCACATAGCTAAAATCACAAAGGAGTAGCTTCGGAGCAACTCTGTGACCATTCTTGACTGGCCCGGCCAGAGCCCTGACCTAAACCCAATTGAGCATCTCTGGAAATACCTGAAAATGGCTGTCCACCAATGTTCACTATCCAACCTGATGGAACTAGAGAGAATCTGCAAGGAAGAATTGCAGAGAATCCCCATATCAAGATGTGAAAAACGTATTGCATAATTCCCAAGAAGACTCGTAACTGTACTAGCTTAACAGGGTGCTTCTACTAAATGCTGAGCAAAGGGTTTGAATACTTATGACCATGGGATACATGGGTTTAACATGTCCCTAACAGTTTAGGCTTACACCTTTGTTTCATTTGCATATCGATTGCACTCTGTTTGCACACCTTTATATTTACTTTATAGTAGCATAAAACTCGTTAACTATGAGAATGTCCATTCAGCCCTAAAAATAGTACACCAACTGACTTGGAATCCAGGTGGGATATGAACTGGGAATGCTCAGTATTGGGAACCTACCTGTCACAGTGTTCTACCAACTGTGAGAACATGGTTTGTATTCCACCTCTGACATAGTAAAGTTTGTCTGTCAGTTTGATTCCCTTGGTGGGCCTGTTCCACCAGACAGGGATTCTAGGCTCATGTCTGTGTTCCACTGGGCCTTCCACTAGAAGCTTCTCAGAGTCAGAATGAGTCTGGTCTAGTGACTGTGTCTGTGGTAACACAAGCAGACCATGGGTGCCAACACATGACATTGTGCTGCCTTACTGAATGTAATACTACCATTTTACCAGTTCTTGATGTCCTCCTTCCTACACGGTATTACACAATACACTCCTCTATCAATACACTGTTACATGTTCTGCACAGTCTGGTCAACAAATCCTATTTCATGCTACATTCACCCACATGTGCAGCTTATTGTCAGTGAATTTTGCTGTGCAGACAAGCACGTCATGTCTGAGACAAAAGCTCCAAGCACACTTCCTTACGCAAACATGCTAGCTTTTCTTGCCCAGGCATTATTCCAGCCTTCCTCCAGGCATTCCTCCAGTGCCCAGCGTTTCCGGAAAAGGCTCCGGACTAGGGAGAAAGTGGTTGTCTCTGAAGGTCAGACTAAGTTGAGTCAATAACAGAAGGCATCCATAGACCACATGGCCTTAGAATAAATGGGTTTTGTAATGCTGTCAGTTCTATTTTGCCCTCTGCTACTCTAAGTGTCTGAAGGTCAGGCTCTAAATAAACAGCATCCTTAAAAACATCCAGGCATACATGAACCAAATCTACCAAGCATAGCACTAATATAGCACAGGTTCGTATTCTCGTGTCCTCAGAGTGAATGGATAAATATAACAGACAAAACAGAGAGAGGAATTTAGGCACTCAATCGAAAAATGTTTTTTCTTCTGTCTGTCCTTTCTTGACCAGCTGTTCCTCTGCCCTGTTTTATGAAGCATGCGTGTTGAACCAGCTGCTTCTCTGTTACTACTGTTTCTTTGAATTCAGCACTTTTCAGGGGTTGAGGGAAGTCCCAAGCAAGAACACCATCAGAGGTTTGAACTCAAGATATTGCAAGTCTTTCATCATCGCTTCTGGTTTGGAATTGTTTTGGTTTGCACTCTTGAAAATGTTTATTTGCATAACAGTGAAACCCTTTCTTTATACCTCTCTCTCGCTCTGCTCTCTCTCTTCTCTCTCTCTCTCACACACACTTCTCCTTTCACTCTCTTTCGATTTAGGGGCCTGTCCGCTATCTGGCTCAGGAATGAATTTAGGAGGCTTATCTGTGCTCTTTTCCCAGCTGAGGCACGGAGGATGTGTTAAGGCGCCTGCCTCCAGACAGGAAAGATGAGCTATCTGGCCAGATAAGGCCACGGCTGGTTTGAGAATTGTAACAAAGCAAGCACAGGTGGGTACACGTAGATGCCCACAGGTGAAGGAAGGTTAGAAGCAATTACCTGGCCACAAGAAAGGAATCGTTCCTGTGACCACTTGGCAATGCACAAATGAGACACAGAAAAGGTTTCATTTGCATTAAAGGGATTACACAAACAGAAAGGTGAAGAGCAACAGTTAGTCATAAATGACTACTAATTGACAAACTTTAAAAAATGTCACAAAACACCCTAAGCTGCCCCCTTCAGTTAAGGGTGTAGTGCAATCCAATATTTTTTGACTGGCACTTGCTATGGCAGCACCCAAACTGCCTTTGGCACTTCGTTCTTTTTTCTTCCAACAGGTGGACTAGACAAGCACCCCCACCTCCTCCTAGTTACCATAGAAACCATGACAAGTGGGCAGCATGGACCTCAAAGCCCCTACCTATGCTTGTGGCCTTTTTCTCTTTCAGGCCACACACACACTCGCACACAAACGTCTGTCAAGTGCATATGCCCATCTGAATCTGCCACCCCCCATGACACACAGGCCCCCTTCCTCTCTCTAGTCTTTTGTTGCTCTCTTACTGTCGACTACCACAGTAAAGCATTATTAGAATACAACCAGAAAAATGTTACGAAAAAAAAAAAAAAACATTTGGATGCAGCAATAAAAACTGCACTGGGGCAATAGCAGCATCTGGCAGCTTCTTTGAGATGTCAAGTTGACCCCTCTACAGTTTGAAGGGGCTTAATCAGGAATGACAGGGAGAAAAGATTCTGCTGAAGCTCACAAAGTTTGGAATAAAGACCAGTGGGAAAAAGTATTATGGAATGACAAATCCAGATTTGAGTTCTGTTACTGAAATGAAAAGAAAGTTTGGGTCCAGTCATATATATGGTCATTACACTGATTCTGTGAAATTGTATGTTGTGAAATGTGCTATGAGGCATGTTCTTCCTTTTATGTGGTGGCTTAATATATTTCCTGTTGTATTGTACGAAACTAGCAGATATTTCAGGAAGAGCTGTGGGAACTACAAAGCATGCGGAAGCTGTGAGAACATTTATCTAATGCATTACAAAGATGCAGTTCTTTGTTTCCCTGCAGTGTGAACCGCTACAATGAGCAGTGGGGTTGAAATTACAAAACAGGATTAAGGAATATCAGTCAATTCGATGACAATAAGGCTGTATATAAAATACATAATGTCATAACATAATTGTTTGGGTGTATATAGGATGTAATTTGTAGCTCTTAATTGATTTCTGGATGTTAAGTTGCATTGAAATGGCTCATTCGAGTAGAAAGAATTTGTAAGTTGCATCTGGTAACTATGGCTACAATGAGTTAGATTGACGTTATATATATTTGCCACAATGTACCATTTCATCTACCATATCCATCCTAGTCATATTCATTTCCCGAACTGCAATTTGATTTTTATAGGCCATTAGTGCTGTGGTCTGCATAACATAGTCTGTTTACTGTCAGGCAAGTTATTGTTATTCCCATTTATTATAAAGTTTTTGTACTAGTTATAACAAAGTAATCGTTCTGGTGTGTATGAAAATGAGATCATTACTCACCATTGAAAGGGGATACTATGTATGGGCACATGGGGGAAAGAAAAGGCAAGAGCACAATCCTATAGGGAGTGAGCATGAATGGGTGAAGAACCTGTTGTGTAAAAGAAGCTGATGTATTGACCGTGGCAGCCAGACTGAGGCGTTGAAGAATGGACACGGCGAGTGAATCTGTTCCATGGAAATGTGTCATGAAGGCAGTTCGATTAACATCTTAATAAAGGCTGTGAGGACCCCGGAGAGCCTTGGGGCACCAGCTACTGCGTAAAAAGAGGGTTGCACAGTTGCTCTGGCACGAAGTCAGCTTAGGAACATTGTAGTGGTGCTGTTTTTTGGGGTTTTTTTTTAACGACCGTTAGTCTTCCCAAAGGACTGGCCCCAGCGTAAACACTCTCCACCATGGTCCACTGGCTTTCTTCTCCTTTGTGTCTTTCATTTACAATCTTCTCCATCTGGCAAAGTGGCCATCCAAACAAAAGGCTTTATTTTGGTTAGTTGGCGACTGCAGGGATGAAACTTTAAGACTCAAGCTGGATGTGTCATGAGCATCTGAACCATTTCTCCTGCCATCCGATTTTTCATCTATCCTTATCTTTCTTGTGCTCTGTCAGGCCACCTCCCTCTTCTGTGTAGCTGCCCCTCAGAGACAAGACCTGACAAACACACACATTCACTGGCCTCCAGCGGCCCTCAGTGTCACGATCCTGACAGATATTGCCCACCTACACTAGACATCTTAGCAGGCCAGTCTGTAAACGGCAGCACATCCGGGCTTGAACTGCAGCACTGGGTACAGAGTGATGAGCATTGATTTTTGCCTTTTGTGTTATGTGTTGCTCATACTAAAAACATCTCGAATTTGACACTGTTTTAGCCCTTTGGCTACCCGCCTGAAATGGTCTCAATGAGACAGCGAGTTAGCACTCAGGATGATGAAGGCTGTGAAAGATTACATGGGCTTTTAGCTTTAGGCCTGACTCTCCCAATGAGCTGAGCTGTAGCATACATCCCTAAAGCTTCATCTTAATTGTTAATGCTAGCTTCATTTGCAATGATACAAAGAAGAAAGGATCCCTAATAATATAGAATATTTTTACATTTTATTTTGTTCAAGCTGGAATTATCGTGTATGTCACTCACAAGACAAAAACATGCCCAAACTGTTCAAACTCTTAAGATAGCATATCATTTCTGAAATAAAAAATGATTGAACAAACTGTGCCAGGAGACAAAATACAGACGCCACCAGCCTCGCAGTCTCCGTCGTTAGATGCATTTGGCTCATTCACACTCACATAAGGTGGTTTTGCTTTGCATAGACAGATGTTGCTGAAAAGATGGCAATCTGTAAACTGTCAGAAATAGGTTGTGATTAAAGACAGCTCAACAACTGACTTATTTCACAAACTAATTACTGTGTTGAACGAGGTGTTCAAATTCTGAGGTTCTACTGTAAACACTTCCAAAGTACTGTTCAAAATTTCATTTAACTTTCTGACAAAATCTAAAATGCCTACTACCTCACCACCATATAACAGATTGACAGGAACTGTAAAAATCTTTGAGTTTTTGGGCACCTGTGGTCAATAAGATGATTGTTTACTAATTGAAAATATGTCAACACAGCCCTTGCAGACAGCTGTTATATTTGCACATGCCATTTTATTATGTCTGTCTTTTGCATGCTGTTGGTTACTCAAATACAGTAGCACATTAAGTCAGTCAAATGTTTTGGGTTTTCTGTTTAGTCCCGCGGTGACTGCCACTTGAGAAGCCAAAGCTCTGAATGTGTCAGCACCCACACTTCATGTGTCCCAGTCCACACCTTCCAAGCAGTAGATTGTTGACCACTTGCTTCTGATAACTAGGCTGGATGGAAAAAGTGGCTAATTAAGGTGTAGCTCAATGACAGGGTCACAACTGGAAGTGACGGTAGCTGTAAAGACAAATTATCACAGCATGATGTTTACAAGCTTTTTTCTGGAGATAAAGCCATACTGTGTTCGAGAGGGCAGCTAAGGTCTACTGCACAGACTGGGGACGATTCTGCCCTGTTATCAGTGCGACATCATCCTGTGCATGGATAAACATGTTCTGGTGTTACACACACAGTCCGAGGTGTGCTCTGTTTTAGGACCCAGCTGATAATGATCTCTTGTTATGACAGCTGGATTGGTGAGAATTCGACTAAACATCCACGACACCTTGAAGAAAGACACACGACTACACACATTCATAACACACTCACAGTTACGGCAGCAGAGAGCAAATGTGTGTGAGGTCAAGTTGAGGAAAACACTAACACTAACCCCTCCACCCAAAACACATGCGCACACTGATTAAGAAATGGGTCAAGGATTCCGGCTGCATGCACAGCACCTTGTCAGAATCTCTCAGGCTAAACAGGGACAAGTCCACTAGAAGGAGAGAGTGTACTGGGCAGAGCTGAGAGACTGGTAACACAGCATGCAAACAGCAGAGCTCAGTTACACCTCTGGCGGATGCAGCTCATGAGCAACGCGACATCTCATGACGAGAACTACCTCGTCTGCAGGCTTAAACCCATAGGAGGTGCTACAAAGCCATGTAGGAGAGCGAAGGGCAATGATTTGTTAGAAGTTAATACAGCAGTGCATAGTACAGAGAAGGCCCAAATACTCGAACTCATTAAGAAATACAGCCAACTGATATCAGTTGGCTACAGAGAGCCCAGCAAACCTCCTTTAAGCACATAATACCCCGCAATTAGCCTCTGGGAAACATTTAACGAGTCGGATTGACACACGCAAATCGATAGCATGAGTCCAGGCATTAGAGGCAGAAAGGCTTATTTGACAATCTGACTGAACATTCAGATCCAACCAAAGAAGCTCACGCTGTGAAGGGAGCTAAAGGGAGATTTTATTTGCCGAGCAAGACCATATCTAGATGGTTCTACTCTGTAAACAATGGCAGACAATGAGGGAGCAATAGTCCAGTGAAGTTGTGACCCCCTTTTTGTGTAGCTAACCATATTGATCAAGAAGATACTCAGCTGCCTGTTAACTCCTTCCTCGGATTGGTTGAGGGGATTAGGCTAAAGCTGCGTTCACCACAGTGTGCCCATGCGACTACTTGGAACCATAAACATACTATGTATGAGCTCAAGAGCAATGCAAAATGAGCAAAGGTCATCAAGTCTCAAGGTCCGATTGAGCTTCTGTCTACAAATTGCATTGTCCCCAGTTATAAGAATCCTGTCAGTGTCATGCCTACTATTCGTAACTCTCTCAGAAATGTGGAAAGTATGAGAGGACATAAATAACAACGCTAAGAAGAGATGGATGAAGAGAGCGGGCAAGCAATCAACACACTGCTTTAAGATAAAAAACAATGATCATAAGACTTCCGCTTAGCCTCACTTTTTTTTTAACCTTTTCATTATATAAAACATTTTTGATTATGAATTTGGCACATGCTAGTTTTTTCGGGGCATGTTCCCCGTTATCTGAACAGCACATGATTTGGATTACTGGCAAAGGTAAAGCATCTGCTGTGCAAAAGAAGCTATTGTATATGAACTTGAAATCTGAATGAGTCTGAAATTACATAAAGGTCATGAATCAAAGCACAGCCAGCAAGCCATTGAATTAAAGGTCATAAACAAAGCGATTCTGCTTAAGGTTCATGAAATTTGCCTATGCTAGGATGCATTTAGATCCAAGGTCAAGGTTGTTCAGTTGGTTTTTAAGGTTGTTCACAGCTTGCTTACCTGCAATGATCTAAAACACAAGTCTACAACCGGGTGACTCCAGTTCGAGAGCCTGTCAGTGCCTTTGGTCAAACCGAGCATCAAACACCATGACTGAGTGTGCATGAAGGAGTAGAGGACTCCTGCGATGCACTGCTGTCCCATCCATCCTGAGCTGATGGAATTGTATTATTTGATGTACTGGATGTGCTAAAAAATGTGTGTACTTGCAGTATAACAAAAGGTTGTCTTAAAAGGAGTTCTGCTATGGCATCTCGATTACACAATTGAACTATTATTAATTGTTATACTAAAAGTAAGCGCTGACTCACAGTACAGTTCTCAAGGTTAACTAAAAACAACTGGCAGGAGAAATTCTCCTCGTCTTTTTATATTATCTGTTATACTTATGTTTATATCAGCATTTTCCTATGGAAACTCCTTCATATAAGTGAGCTAAAATATCTTTTCTACACACGTTAAGTAATATGGTTTTCAAGGTTATCCAGTTGCGAGATGTCAGATCGGCTTCTAGAAGTTCTCGTTTTCCATCTCCATTGTTTTCTGTATTTGCAATTCTCACATCTAATGTTAAAACTGATAAAATTGGGTCTTCAAGAATATATTTTATCATTTATGAAACTGATCTGCTGGCTTTTATCCTTTGCTCTTCTCTGAGCATTGACTGGGTTTTTTAAGCTTGTCTACAGGCAGGATGAAATTTCAACATCAGCCGGCTGGAAAAACCTTTCCATGCTTTTAAAAAATTATTAGCTATTTTTAGAATGAGCATGGGCTCAGACTAAAATGTGATGGCTTCCAAGGTGATGTAATGACAAGCTTATAATTTTCAGCAGGTAGAATATTCCCTGTGGTAATATCACCATTTTTTTAATTACTGGCTTTTATCGGAAAGAGTGTGGACTTGCAGTGAGACGGTGTTGAGTCTGAAGCAAGATTGAAGCTCTGTAAGAGCATAAGAGGGTGGTTTATTTACTCTACAAAACTCTCAATTAATATAAATAAATTATTATGTTGTTGTTTTTTTTTTTTATAAAAGTATTTGCTATGCACATCTCATGTGGAAGCATTCAAGGTTAACCAAGTGCAAGTCTACTATATCTGCTTCTCCCTATGGCTTCCCACCCATGCAATTGATCTAATGGCTTTTTATTTGTTGCTACACTCAACAAGCACATACAGTATGCTTTTATTCTGCAGCTGACTGGAGAATTTATTAATATTTTCTCAAACTTCTCAAAAAAATATTTGCTATATTTAGAATGGCCATTGAATCTAAGTAAAGCCAACGATGTAAAACTATTCTTGATATTTCTCCAACAGCAGGCAGGGAGAAATTTCCCCTTCTGTGGTATGGGATATGATGTGCTTTATTCCAAATAAGCATGGACTTGCAGTAAAACGGTGGTTTTCAAGGTTGTCTAAGGGCAGGCTTGAAATGTTCTCTGTTAGCTTAATGGACAGTGTCTTTACAGTCAGAAATTCTGTATCGTTGCCACCTATGGCATATCCATTAATGGACATTATCTAATGTCATGCGTGCCATGAGTGTAGACTTTTTGAGGTTGCCAAGTTTGAATTGCCCACATCAACTCCCTTTACTATGATATCTCCATGTTTCGTATTGGTTTTACAAGTCAGAAAATCTAATTTATCACCTTCAGTGAGTGGTCCTTTTCTCGTGGCATGTCCATTACGCAATTAAGATTCCACTCTTTCGGAATTAGTCACAGTAAACCATTAGGTCTTGTGGTATCATTAATAAAAGCACGCACTCAGATTATTGCCTTTGAGTGATGATCTTCTTGCTCTAAGTTAATGATCTAGGATGGCTTGGATGCCAGTTGTGATAATACAGATTAAAATGTTAAAACAAATTGGAATTAAGATGATCCTCCACAGCCTAGGAATGAATGGATTTAGTATTAGCACACGCTTGTAAACTCGGACGTGTTGTGCACCTTGCGCGCAATTTTAAATAATAAAGCAAATCGAGTTAATGCAGGTAATCTGCGTTGAAGATGACCGTTCCTACAACCTAGCTGTCAGCTGTAGTTAAAGCAGCCGTCGTGTGTGTGAAAGGAAGGCATTAGTATTCCGATCTCATAGGACGAATTGGACCAGGACGCAATCCGGCTCACCTTATAGACCCGCGGATCATCCATGCGCTCCCGTACCGGACCTCAATGAGAATCGTTTCGCTGTCCTCAGGTTGAATTAAATCCACATCAGATCGTCCCGACCTTCAGGCTACAGCAAAGCATCAGATGAGCTGCAATAATTTCCTTCAGATTCCTCGAAAATGTTCAGATTCAGATTCAGCAGGGCGCAAGGAAGGACGGACGATTCTAGTGAGGTTCTACTAGGCGTCCAGAATCCTAAACCCTTTAGGTCATAATTAGGATTGTCATTTGCGATAAAGCTTCATGGCACGATCTTCTGGTTCGGGAAGCGCGATCTCCTCCTGTGGCTTCCTCCTGCCTGGTTGTTTGCAGATCTCCAAAACGCACGCGCTCTCTCTTTCTGCGCGGTTTCACTTCAGTAACGGGCTTATGCTGGAGTAGCGGGAGGCTGGAGCATGGTACAGTGTGAGTGGACGGCATTACTCCACTGCACAGCGTTTAAACCCCCCTCCTTCAACCCTCCCTCCATCCTCCTCCTCCTCCCTTCCTTCATCCCGCCGTCCCTCCCTCCCTCTCCTGCGCTAACGCTCCGGGCCAAGCGCGCTCCTCGCCCGCCTCATTTCCATGCATGAATGAAGGAACGACACTCCAGCCTGTATTTTATTCAAATCATCAGTAAATAGATAGATAGATCGACATACAGATATACTATATAGGAAAAAAATATTTTGGACACCCCCTGTGAGCTGATTTTTGTTACACTCACTTTCATAACAAAAAGCATATTCCATAGACAAAAAGGCAGAAGAATGGGTAGAACGGAATACCCCAATGGCTCCAACATGACGCATTTAGTGTTCCAACATGTCAGTTTATCTACTTTCTGTCCTGCCGTCCTTAAACAAAGTCCATAGAGAATTGGTTTGCCAACTTTGATTAAGAACCATGTCCTCAACTCTATCAGACACATTGAAAAAGCACTGCCAAGTGAGCCAAAGTTTATTGACTAACATTGAAAGCACAAGTCACAGGCATCTCGGTGTGTGTATGTGTGTGTCTGTGTGTGTGTGTGTGTGTGTGTGTGTGTGTGTGTGTGTGTGTGTGTGTGTGTGTGTGTGT
>JAUZST010004800.1:1685-16028 GCA_034779995.1 Parotocinclus haroldoi
CTAAGGAAGAACCAGACCTTCCCTCTCTGTTTATCAGGAACCCTAAGGAAGAACCAGACCTTCCCTCTCTGTTTATCAGGAACCCTAAGGAAGAACCAGACCTTCCCTCTCTGTTTATCTTTTGGCCACACGTTGGTTTGTGTCCTAATACTTTTGGTCCCGTTATCGGTGGAGACCCTGCGGTGACCCTGGTAAAGTACCTGAAGTGTCGCCCTCTCAAGTGGTCGTGGGTTTATGCCCCCCTTTATTCGGGCGCATTAGCACCTGCTTAACTCCGCCGCTTCCCCTCCCTTTTCCCGGCTCCTCTCCCGAATAAAATATGGCACTTTAGCTCGGCGACAAGGTGCTAACGGGACGGTTCCGGACCTTGAAATATATGTACCTCGTCGCCGGGGCTGCACACCAGGCACCCCGGAGGGCTATTGCTATCGATTTCCGATAATTCATTCCCCTGCCTTCGTCGTCGTCGTCGCCGCCGCCGTAAATCCGACCGCGGGTGCAGGCGCCGGGTTCGACGTCTGACCGTTATCGAGTGATCAGACGGAGGCACTAATGTTAATGAGCTCTCCCGAAAAGCTCGCAACGAGGGCCGATACGGCCGTCCCGGTCCTATCCGGCAGATTTACGGCCGCTCCGAGAGGCCGGGCGGCCGGGAGGGGGGTCGTAAATCGCTTTACGAGCGGGGGGCCGCCGCTCCTCGTAAGCGAGGCTGCCGGATCGGATCGGAATCGACCGAGAACGCCGGTTAATTGTTTTTTAACGCTCGCCTCTCGGCACGGCTTCCGCCCCCCCCCCCCTTCCCCCACTCCCAGCGGAAGGTCCTTGGCCGACCTGTCGGGCGAGGGGGCCTGGTGCTCCACCAATTCGTGCGACGGGAGCACGTGGTTCGACGAGGGGTGCAGGATACCCCTGGACCCCTTCGAATCCGTTGTGGACCTTGCCCCCGGACCCGGGGGTCGGGGAGGGGGGCAATCCGGAAACCCAGAAAGATCTGGGGGGGAGGGGGGCAATCCGGAAACCCGGAAAGGTCTGGAAGGGATCAGTTGTTCTAGACGCTGCGGAATTGCCGACAAGGATTCGAGGGGGTCCGGGGGCCCCGCTTGGCTATGTGGGTTTGCGTCCTGGTACTTTTGGCGCAGTTGCCCCCTGAGCGGCCCTTTTGAGGCCCTTGGCGCCCAGCCTGGTCACGACCTCGTCAAAAGACCTACCCCAGGGTCCCCACCCCCTTCCGTTGGACCCAGGGTTGCCCGTCAAGCCGAACCCTGAATCCAGTGGCGCCTCTGACTTCTTCCCCGAGGACGCCTGTGTCCGCGGGAGGTCCGCCTCTCCACCCGGCGCCCCCCCGGTGGCCGTTGTGGGCAGTCCGTGCGCCGGTCGCTTCCTCCGGACGGGGTTCAAACGGGCCGGGCTCGGAGCGCGATGTTTTTCCGGGGTGAAGTATGGCTTTAAATAAATCATTGCCTTTAATTACGTACCGAAATACAGAAGAGCCGGAAGCCGCCGATGAGGAGCGGGGATGAATAATTTAGGTCCGGACCAGCCGAGGGGAGGGAAAATTCTGGATGGAGCAAGATAAAAAACACGGTGATTAGCCCCGGCGCTGAGCGCCTTAGATATCAGCGTTAGGTTCTTATTTACTGAAAGCACCACGCCGCCCGCCCTGCCCCGCCCCTTTTTTTTTCCATCAATAATTGATCCCGCCTCAAACGTTCAGAGGCTGATGCCCTGCCACGGGCTTGCTCCCTGATCGTTACAGAGCACCAAGAGGGTCAGAACGCACCCCCTCGATTGAGTGCCCCCCCCCCCAGAGGGTTGACGACCCCTGTTTGGGAGCGTTACGGAACACGCAGAGGGTCAGAACGCTGTCGGCCAGTGTAGCGATATGGAAGGGAAAAGGGTCAGAACGCTGTCGGCCAGTGTAGCATTTAGTCCACTCTGTGGGATATGGAAGGAAAAAGGGTCAGAATTCTGCCAAAATGTAGCGTATTTGCATTTAGTGTACTCTGTGAGATCTGGAAAGGAAAAGGGTCAGAATGCTACCAAAAATGTATTTTATTTACATTTAGTGTACTCTGTGGGATATGGAAGGGAAAAGGGTCAGAATGCTACCAAAATTAACATTATAATTACATTTAGTCTTTTCTACGATATATGGAAGGGAAAAGGGTCAGAACGCTACCAAAAAAAAATTAACATTGTAATTACATTTAATCTTTTCCACAATATATGGAAGCGAAAAGGGTCAGAATTCTGCCAAAAGTTGTATTTACATTTTGTCTTCTCTACAAATCTTTCTCTCCGATATATGGAAGCGAAAAGGGTCAGAACTCTGCCAAAAATGAACATTATAATTACAATTAGTCTTCTCTATGATTATATGGAAGGGAAAAGGGTCAGAATTCTGCCAAAAGTTGTATTTACATTTTGTCTTCTCTACAAATCGTTCTCTATGATTATATGGAAGCAAAAAGGGTCAGAACTCTGCCAAAAATGAACATTATAATTACATTTAGTCTTTTCTACGATATATGGAAGCGAAAAGGGTCAGAATTCTGCCAAAAGTTGTATTTGCATTTAGTCTTCTCTACAAATCGTTCTCTCCAATATATGGAAGCGAAAAGGGTCAGAATGCTGCCAAAATGTATTTTATTTACATTTAGTGTACTCTGTGGGATATGGAAGGGAAAAGGGTCTGAACGCTACCAAAATTAACATTATAATTACAATTAGTCTTCTCTATGATTATATGGAAGGGAAAAGGGTCAAAATTCTGCCAAAAGTTGTATTTGCATTTAGTCTTTTCTACAAATCGTTCTCTATGATTATATGGAAGGGAAAAGGGTCAGAACGCTACCAAAAAAAAATTAACAATGTAATTACATTTAATCTTTTCTACAATATATGGAAGGGAAAAGGGTCAGAACTCTGCCAAAAATGAATTTGTTTGCATGTCGTTGTAGAACAGATATACTCCTACAGCCCAGGCAGTCGTGGGTTGCTCAAGGCAGGGTCTGAACCCCCTGGACCTTTGGTCGGTCCACGGTCCGGCATTTGCCTGGAACAGCGCTGAAAAGTTCCACGTCCTCATATCTTGGCTCTTTGGGAGAGCCTCCGGATGACGTAACGGGAACTGACGTGCATTGCGGTCGCGTCCAGGAGCCACGGCTTTCCCTCGCTGGGTGAAACACGCCGTGACCTCCTGATCCCCGCCCTGAACCCGGGGAACGGGGCGCGTATGCACGAGGAGGAGGAACGAGGGCGGCCGATTTTTAACGAGTCAATCCGTTTGAAGGCCGCACGGAAACGCTGTTTGTTCTCCGGGGACGAAGGCAATCCTGTTCATTAGGCAGCCAGAGCACATCTGTCTTCCGAGGGTAATTACCGGAGACAAATTTGACAGCTGTATCGCCCGCGTCCTCCGTAACCCCACCTGAATACCCAAGCGCTCGGGCCTCCCGTAGCGTTGCGCGTTCCTGGAAAGATCCTACTACGAGCGCTCTTCTCTCCCAAAACCCGCCCTCCCCCCGCCCCTCTTTTCGGTCCGATTCCTGCTCGTAATATCTTGGCGCGCTTCGCCGCCGCGCTCATGCCAGGCTCCGGTGCCAGTTCGCAGACAAAGCTGTTGCTAGGGAGGCAGCTAATTAGCGCTGACACTAATGGGGAGACGTGTTAAAAAAAAAAAAATAAATAAAAGAGCGCACCAAATTTTCCATCAAAATGCATTTTGCCTGCTGGGTTGTGGAGGCATTTTGGCTTCCGTCCCCTACCCTCCCCTCCCCTCCCCCCCCCCCACCCCCCGAGCGAGCTTTTGGCACGTACCGGGGGAAAAAAGCTCTCGTAAATAAAAAGTGGCCTGGCCCGCCAATAAGGGGCTCCAGTGCCTTTTTGAGCACCTTCAGGGGAAGAAGGTCGAATATTTGGTCGAGCCCACTGGCTGCTAGGTCGTCCCCTAAGCTCATTAGACCTTCTCTGGGTCTGTCGAGCCAGGGCCTTGCGCGTTCCCCTGCTCCCGAGTCGAAGGGACGAGGGCTACGGCTCCGTTTCCGGAAAAGCCCCGACAGGTCATTCAAGACCTTTTTTTTTTTTTTTTGGCCTCTTGGGATTGAGACTGGCTAGTGCCTTGCCCTGTTGTAGCCCACCAGCCTTAAGGATCGCGGGTCGAATCCTGACCCTGGTTGAAATGGAAACGTTTCGGAAGGGATCTGTTCTTCGACACCCCCCCAAGCCCCCCCCCCCCGGCCTCCCGTATGGTCTGGCAGCGTTTTGGTGCCGTAGAAACTCGGTCTGCAATCAGTTTGCGAGCGACGGAGCGGGCCGCCCCCGGCGGGTGGGCGATCTTGGCGCCGGCGGGTCCGTGGCCGGCACGGGGCAGGCACGACGCGCCCTGCTGCCGTCCAGGCTGCTCGTGGGTAGCGGAAAGACTGTCAGATCTTCCTCGTCCTGACTGATTGACGGCTTACGTTGGACGGGGTTCAGCCTCAAGCTGAGAAATGCAGGCGACGCAGTTGGCACGCGCTCGGCGCAGACGCTCCCTGGTACGGCGCTATCTTTGGACCGGCTGATTGATTGTACCTCGTGGACGTTGGTTCCCTAAAATACAGCATCGGGATCTCTCTGGGGGAGGAGGAGGAGGAGGAGGAGGAGGAGGAGGAGGAGGAGGGGGGGGGGGGCAGTGGGCACAGCGGGAACGGTGGAACGGTGGAACCCGGAGTACTCGACGCCGCACCCGCAAAACCCTCAGGACCTGGTCCTCGAAACCTTCTGATGCTCGGGGAAGTCGGGGACGTGACCGCCCGCCCTGCGAACAAGAATCTTGGGGCACCCACAAAAACGGCCAAGACCTGGCAAAGACCCCACCCAATGAGTCACCCACTAAAATGTCTCAATCTGGCAACAAACGAGAGGCTTGGGAGAACCCCAAAAAAGGGTCGTTCGGGTCTGCTGGTGCTCAGAGAAGGCTCGGACCCGATTCTAGACCTGCCGACGGACGCCTGGGGGTAGAGAGAGGACTTGACCCCAAACAAAAGAGAGCCCCCCCCCTCCCGAAACTGTCTAGACCTGGCCTTGAAGGTCTGCTGATGCCCACGCGAGACGGCGAGACTTTGGCCTTCCGAGACGCCAAGTGGGTCTTGGCTGACCCCAGAACCCTCTGGACCTGGAACAGAAGGTCTGCCCCGCTACTCTGAGGAGGTGGTCCGGGCCTGCCTTTTCTCTTCCCAAGGCAATGGAGAGACTGTCCAAAACTGACGCCCCGCGTACCCTTCAGGACCCGGTCCTCAAGGTCTTCTGATGCTCGGACAGGACGGAGATGCGACTCCCCAGCGGACGAGCGCCCTGACCGCCCACAGAGCCGTCTAGACCTAGTCCTCGAGTTCTGCCGATGCCTCCCCACCCCCCCCACCCCCATCCTTCCCCCACTTCCCCGGCTCTTCCACCGCCTCCATCTGTACCATCATCTGCTGGAAGCCCATGGGTGTGAATCCAGCGACAATCTTCTTGTTAATCCTGATCTTCGCTGACACATGGGCTCCGACGGGCTGCTGCCTGTCAGATCGTGCCAAGTTCTGCCGTTGGACGCTCTTTATTTGGAGTTGCCGCTGAGCCAAGTAGCGCCGCTGATATCTGAACCGAGGCCAGGCTCAAGGATTTTTTTTTTTTTTTTTCTTTTTCTTTTTCTCTTTCCCCCTTCTCCTTCTTCTCTCCTCCGCTCTTCGGGAGCGTTTCTGAATAATTGATTAAAAGAGAGCTCCAGTCAAAGTCCGTTTGGTATGCGAGCAAAGAGCGTCCGAGCGGGCGGGCTAATTGAGAGCAGGGTTTTCCGTCCACCTGGACGCCGAGGCGCTTTTAACGGGACGTGGCAGGGATCTAATTTCCAATCTCTTTCACGAAGAGGAGATTAGGCTTGGCGGCGGGGGGTTTGGGGGGGGGGGGACAGTCAGCGTGTGGATGAAGTGATGAGCGGTGGAGTGGGTGGGGGGTGGATCCTCTCCAGCTCCTCCAGAACGTCCGCCTTGTTTTGGTTCGAACGAAGACGGCCGCTCCCGAGAGCAGGGGCTTTGACGGTTTGACAGGTACTTCGAAGCAACTAAAGGTGGAGTCCACCACCGAGAGAGAGAGAGAGAGAGAGAGAGAGAGAGAGAGAGAGCAGCCGCTGCTCCCCAAGGAGCGTTTTGTGGAGATCGCAACGGCGGCCAAAGGGTTTCGGACCGTTCTGAAGGGCGTCCGACGGAGGCTTCTCCAGCTCCGCGGCTCTGCCCAGTTTCCGCTTATTCGTTCTCCCCCTGGGATCTTCTTTTACCACCGTAGCCAACTGCTCGTTACGCCGTCGCTAGGTGGTTGCTATGGGGGTCCCAGGCAATTCCGGCGGTGTGACCTGCTTGCTTGGGTGTTCCAAGCGGTTGCTATGGTACCCCCTTTTGGTTGCTGTGGTGCCTATGAATTGTTGCGCACGACAGCAGTGAGGCAAACGGCGGCCTGAGACTTTTGCACAGGGCGCCCGTCGTATAGGGGTGGCCTCTTCGGCTGTTGTTGACAGCGGAACTAATCCGCTCGGGTCTCAAATCCGCCCCAGACAGTCCCCTGACATTTTCGAGAGGGCGCGGAATTACGCCGCCATCCCCTCGTCTGCGGACGGGACGGCGTCGGTCTCCTGCGAGCGGACCCTCGCCGAAGTCGATGGCATCGATCCGTCTGCGTGTGGCGCGTCTTAATAAAAAGCCTCGGCCCTCTGGGGTGGGCGAACGACCCTCTCCTGTTATGATAACCTTTTTTTTTTTTTTTTTTTCCTTCTCGCGCGACAAGATCAGATTATTAAGGTTCTTCCAGGAACCGCTGGAGTGCGCCGTCATAACAAAGGCTCAGACTCGACAGGGAGGGGCCAGCGCCCCCAAACGCCCCATGAGAGGCGGGGGGGGGGGGCGGCTCAGGCATCTGATGGACACGATTCCCGGACGCCTCCCCACTACAGGTGTACCAGGGAACGCTAGGGTAGGCCCGAGACCTGGGGATCACCCAAGGAGAAGTTGGCAGAGGTGGCACCCTTAGGTCCGCTAAGAGCAAGCACCTGGAAGGTCTCGGGTCCCCCTGAGGGGCAAAAACGTGGCGGGTTGTTTGGCCGGAATTGATTTATTTACTTCCAAATATAGTTCCTAAAGCATCCAGCCGGGAACAAAGAGGCGTGATTAGTCCCGGCTCTGCGCCAGATCAGGTTTGGCAGGGCGGGGAGGTCCGATGAGCTCGGCCTCATGACGGCCTGGCTCCTTTGATAAGATGCTTGTATGTGAAATTGCTCATTTGCGCGCTCTTGTCGCCCAGGGTTACGCCGGTCCCAGCTGCCGGGGCAGGGGTCCTTATCTCGGTTCCCTCGGGGCCGGGGTCTAAGAGGGTACCCGCCTTTCCGCTTCCCTTTTGTTTTCCCTGAAAGGCATTTATTCCAGACGTCCGAGAGGACCCCTGTAGGTCACTCTGCCTTGTTCCCCAGGGGCTAGTGGAGAACTAAGATCAGATTAACTGAGCTCCGGCGTGGATGCTGCAAAACCGTGACCTTGTTATGGATCTCCACGACCCCTCGTGTGAACTAATGGGTCCATTGTGCCCTCGGGGGCCTCTTTGTCCTGTTTGGGAGGGCACAGATGGGGACGCAGAAGTGAAAAGTGTTAGGACCCACAACCCGAGAAGCGTCCTCAGCCGCCTTGTGAGGACGACGCTACGCCTCTCGACCTTGGTCTTTCCCCAAACGTCCGGCCTCTCCTTCTCGGCCCGTAATGGCCGTAATACCTTTTCCCATTCCGCGGCGCGAGCTAATGGAGATCGAGGTTTGACAGCGTGCCTCAGCCTAATCTGATTTAGCTTTATGCGCATTGAATTATGCTAATCAAAGTTCCTCGTCGCGGTAACTTTATGACCTTGTCGGAGCTCCGGCGGCGCTTCCCGGTCCTACCTATCAATTCAGCGTGCCTTTAGATGCTGCGACTCATTATGTCTCTCCGGCTAACCGCCTCTTTTTAGCGCCGGGACCGGATGAGCCGTCAAACGGATCCCCCGCCCGCCCCCACTTTTCATTACTCAGGAACGGCTTATTGCTCCGAAGTGGGGCGCCCGACCGCCCAAATCTCTAGCGACCAACCTATGAAATAAATTATGCCGGGGGGGCCTTGTGACATAAGCAGGAGACCGTCGCTTCGAAGGGGGGGCCGGGGGACGTAACTGTGACCGTGCCATCTCCAGGCAATTCCAGGTCCTACAGTGGGACTCAAACGTGGTTCGGGTAGTGGTCCAGAGCTGTACCAGGGTCCAGTCCAGGGTCTGGAAATCGAGGCTTCCAGGCTCTTGGAGCACCCCGAAGGTCTCCAGGACTTCCGAACCAAACTTCCATGTCCCCCATGCCGTAGGGCGGCAACAAGGGGCATCAGGCATCCTGGGTTTCCGGGGGGGGCACCTGACGGGGCCGGGCAAGCACGAGCTCTGGGGCCAAACGTTGTGAGGGGGGTTGACCAGGTCCTTTTCCGTGTCTGCTCCTCAGTGTGCCAGGGCAGCGACAACAAGCTGAGCACCCTCTCGGACCTGGACCAGCACTACCACACGTTGCGAAAGTCCTACGAGAACTGCGAGGTGGTGATGGGTAACCTGGAGATCACCAGCATCGAGCGAAGCCGCGACCTCAACCTGAACTTCCTCAAGGTGAGTGGGCGGTGCCTCCTCCTCCTCCTCCGGACTTCGAGGCCCGGTCTCACCGGGTGTGTCCTGTGTTCCCGCAGTCGATCCGGGAGGTGACCGGTTACGTCCTGGTGGCTCTCAACAAGTTCGACTACCTGCCGCTGGAGAACCTGCGCATCATCCGCGGCGCCAAGCTCTACGAGGACCGCTACGCCCTGGCCATATTCCTCAACTACAGGCGGGACGGCTACTCCGGACTGCGGCAGCTCGGCCTCAACAACCTCACCGGTAACGTCACTTTAGCCCCCCCCCCCCCCAATAGGCTTTCTGACGTAGGCCCTCGCCCGGGACCCCTTCGTAGCCCAGTGGACCCGGGAGGGGTAGTATTGGACACTTGGGACGGACGTCCTCATGGGACGTTTATAGGCCCACCAGGAAACGTCCCGAGGGACTTTGAGGGGAGGGTTAAGAATTCTTTAAAATTATTTAACGAATTAATTAATTAATTAAGTAATTCTTTTTTTTTTTTTTTATTTTTTTTTATTTTAGAGACCCATGAGGTTTTTTTTTTTTTGGTTTTTATTTTGGTTTTTTGATTTAAAAAAATGTATTCATAATTTCAAGAATAATAATTAAGTAAATGATAATTAAATAATTTATTCTTCTATAATTTTTTTAGGCGTTAAAAAATAACATTTTTAAAGACTTTAGTAACCGAACACTTTAAAATGTACGATCCAAAAAAAAATAAATAAATAAATAAAAAGATTAAGTAACAAATAAAGATATAAAAAATAACGGCAAAAATTGTGATTTAGGTTTTTTTTTTTTTTTTTTTTTTTGGAGGTCCCGGATCCAGTATTTAAAAAATAAATAAATAAAAAATTCGATTAATAGTTTGAAAAAAAACAAAACAAAACACCCAACAAAAGAAAAAAGGGATTTGTTGAAATTTTTAAAAAATAGGATTATTATTTATTTATTTCTATAAAATACATATATATATATTTATTTATTAAATTTTTTTATTTTTTTTTTATTTTAGAGACCCATCAGGTTTTTCTTTTTGTTTTTCTTTTGTTTTTTTGATTTTAAAAAATGTATTCATAATTTCAAGAATAATAATTAAGTAAATGATAATTAAATAATTATTGTTCTATAATTTTTTTAGGCGTAAAAAAAACCATTTTTAAACACTTTAGTAACTGAACACTTTAAAATGTACGATCCAAAAAAAAAAAGATTAAGTAACAAATAAAGATATAACAAATAACGGCAAAAATTGTGATTTAGGTTTTTTTTTTAAAAAAAATTTAAATTAAAAAAATTTTTATTTATTTTTTATTTATTTATTTTTTTTACGAAAACACGAAAATAAATAATAATACTAATAATAATAAATTCGGAAATATTTTCGGATCCATTTTAGTATAGACTCGTATAGAAACCCTCCTCCTCTCAGTTTGTCACAGTTCCGGTTGATTGGAACTCTGAGACGATGGCCCTAGCTGCACCTTTGAGTACGGCGGCTCCCCGGGGCTCACCTCGTGGGATACGGGGTGGCGGGCCTCGCCTCTGGGACCTCTTCTGACTGACTTTTTCGGGCCGGTCCAAGTGTAGCGCCCTTTGGACCAGAAGGTCCGGGGGTTTAAGTCCCACCCCTGCCATGCTTGGTCCTGTCGGGGTCCTGTCGAGCCTTCCGCTCTGGGGAAGCAAGAGGGGTCTTTGTTTATGGGGTGGGGTAGGGTAAACGCCGCTTGGCGTTTTTGGCCCGTTTTGGGTTTTTTTGGGGTTTTTTTTTGGTTAAAATTAAACATCTCTTTCACGTCGGCTTTATTCCCCCGTAATTTGTTTCCTCGCCTTCGCTCATCTGGCAGCCTGTGATCTCCTAAGGATTCGTTCGTATGCGTGATGGTGAATTAATTAAACCTTTTTTTTTTTTTTTTTTTAAACCTTATTCAGCTAACTCAAACATTAATGAGCCTCCCACGGCCCGAGCCGAGCGACTGGCCCCGAATTTAAAAGCGGGATTTTTGATGTAATTGATCCACCTACGTGGCCCTGGAGTCGGGCGGGCGGGCGGAAGGGAGGGAGGGAGGGAGGGGGGTGCGGTTCACGGCGAAGTCCCGGGAACCGTCCCGTAACCCGGAGGTTCCCCCCGGTCTGTTCTGTGTTCCGGCAGAAATCCTGAACGGCGGCGTCTACGTGGACCAGAACAAGTTCCTGTGCCACGCCGACACCATCCACTGGCAGGACATCGTCAGGAACCCTCGCGCCGAGCTCCTGGTGGTGCCGTCCAACAACAGCAGCAGCTCATGTGAGTGGAGAGTGGAGAGGGGGACGCCTGGCCTCGTGCAGGACCTAACGGGGGACCCACCTTTTGTTCCCGCAGGTCGGCGGTGCCACCGGTCCTGTAACGGGCGCTGCTGGGGCCACCAAGAGGATCAGTGCCAAATCTGTGAGTCGCTCTAGTCGGCCGCCTGGCGTCTCCCAGGACGTAAGAGTTTCGGAATTCAGAAAGCAGTGGGTCAATCGAAGAAAGCTCTCTCATGGTGACCCCAAACCGATTCCCCCACATCCACAGACAAGAGTCTGGGGGGGGGAACGGAAATTCGCTTAAAAGAACCCAAAAAAAAATAGATCGGCGCGCTTCAGCCGCGTCATTCATGCTCAGTGAGGTGTCGTAAACAATTCGGTAAATAAATAAGTCCGTGTGAGCGGGAAACACCCTTTTTTTGTTTCTTTAAATTAGCATAACGTAGTAATTATTAAAGTAAATAAACGGCTTTCCTTTGTTTCGGGACAAAGGATGAACGAAATCGAATCAGCTAAATATAAATGTAGCAAATTCCTTAGGAACGCTCCGTCTGCTGTTAGTTGAGTCGAGGAGAGAGGAGAAAAAAAAAAAAAAGAAAGAAAAAAAGAAAAGTCATTCGATTAGAGAATTTATTTATGTCAGAAATAATGAACGATTCCAAAAATTAAATAAATGTACGTAATTGTGTAATATATTAGATATTACTTATTTCCTAAATATTATTTATTTTGCTAATTTTTGCAATTGTGCAAATATCACAAACGAACTGTTTAACGATTTAAAAAAAATAAATAAATAAAAAAATAAATAAAAGGCGTTTTTCCTTCGCTCGCTCATTTGTTTGTATATTTTGATACATTAGAAATTAAATGTAAATTTTTTTTTTTTTTTTTTAAATTAGATACCAGAAATGAATTGTTTAAACGAATAAAATAAAAAAAAAAAAAAAAGTCATAAATTGGCTTAAATCATAAATTTGATAAAGGAAACAAAAATCGTTTCATTTGCTAACGAATGCATTTGCGCAATGTATAGGCGTGTGTGTGTGTGTGTGCGCGTTTCCGTAGTAACGAAGACGGTGTGCGCCGAGCAGTGCGACGGACGCTGTTTCGGACCGTACGCCGGAGACTGTTGCCACCGCGAGTGCGCCGGGGGGTGTTCCGGCCCCAAAAGCACGGACTGCTTCGTACGTTCCCCCGACCTACCTCTTATTAAGCCCCTCCCCCCCCCACCCTCCCCAAAGGGTAACCTCCCACCCCTTTCGTTCTTCAGGCCTGCACCAGCTTTAACGACAGCGGCGACTGCGTGACCCAGTGCCCCCAGCCGTTCATCTACAACTCCACCAGCTTCCAACTGGAGCCCAACCCCAACGCCAAGTACACCTACGGGGCGTTCTGCGTCAAGAGATGCCCACGTGAGTAACCGCACCCCCACCCCAAAAAAACCCCCAAAATAATAATAATAATAATAATAATAAAAAACAAGTACACGATAAACATTGAACTTTACAGGAATAAATAACAAACTAACAAAAATAAATAGAGATTCAAATAATAAATCAATCAATAAATACACAATAAACGCGGAACAGTCAATAAATAAATAATAATAAATCAATAATTAAATACACAATAAACGAGGAACAGTCAATAAATAAATAATATTAAATAAATAAATAAATACACAATGAGCAGGGAACGGTCAATAAATCTATAATAAATCAATAATAATAAATAAATAAATACACAATAAACGGAGAATAGTCAATAAATAAAAATAATAATAAATAATAATAAATACACAATAAACGGGGAATAGTCAATAAATAAATAATAATAAATCAATAAATAAATACACAATAAACGAAGAACAGTCAATAAATAAATAATATTAAATAAATAAATAAATACACAATGAGCAGGGAACAGTAAATAAATAAAAAAAAATAAATAATAAATAATTAAATACACAATGAGCGGGGAACAGTCAATAAATAATTTATAATAAATAATAATAAATAAATAAATACACAATAAACGGGGAATAGTCAATAAATAAAAAATAATAAATAATAAATAAATAATAATAAATAAATAAATACACAATAAACGGGGAACAGTCAATAAATAAATAATAATAATAAATAATAATAAATAAATAAATACACAATGAGCAGGGAACAGTCAATAAATAAATAATAATAAATCAATAATGATAAATAAATAAATACACAATAAATGGGGAACAGTCAATAAATAAAAAATAATAAATAATAATAAATAATAATAAATCAATAAATACACAATAAACGGAAAATAGTCAATAAATAAAAAATAATAAATAAATAAATAAATACACAATAAACGGGGAACAGTCAATAAATAAATAATAATAAATCAATAATGATAAATAAATCAATACACAATAAACGGGGAATAGTCAATATTTAAAAAATAATAAATAATAATAAATCAATAAATACACAATGAGCAGGGAACAGTCAATAAATCAATAATAAATCAATAATAATAAATAAATACACAATGAGCGGGGAACAGTAAATAAATAAAAAAAATATAAATAATAAATAAATAAATACACAATGAGCAGGGAAGAGTCAATAAATAATTTATAATAAATAATAATAAATAAATAAATACACAATAAACTGGGAACAGTAAATAAATAAAAAAATATAATTAATAAATGATAAATAAATAAATACACAATGAGCAGGGAACAGTCTTATTTAAATTTATTTAAAAAATAAATCAATATTAATAAATAAATATACAATAAGCAGCAAACACTAAATCTATTTAAACAAATAAATAAATAATAATAAATAAATATACAATAAGCAGGAAACTACATTTTTAAAAAATTCATTTATAATAATAAATAAACACTAAATAAATAATAAATAAATTAAATATTAATAATAAATTAATAATAAATAAATACATAATAAGCAGGAAACAGTAAATAAATAATAAAATAAATCCATAAATAATAACATTTTTTTAATTAATTATGCGACACAGAAAATATTGTTTATATGAAAAAAGAAGAAAGGAAAGCGCTGCATGCTGGAGGTCGTGTCACGGTCCGGACCTGTCTTGCTGCATCTGGGCAAATCGGGAAAAATCCAGAAAAAGCTCTGCTGTTTTTATCTAGATAACTTTGTGGTCGATCACAACTCCTGCGTCCGGGCGTGTCCTAGCAACAAGATGGAGGTGGAGCAAAACCACATCAGAATGTGCATCCCCTGCACCGACATCTGTCCCAAAGGTAAACATGTGACCAAAAGTATTAGGACACAAACCAACATGTGACCAAAAGTATTAAGACACAAACCAACATGTGACCAA
>JAUZST010004801.1:0-16028 GCA_034779995.1 Parotocinclus haroldoi
ATCTGACTTTCAACAGCAAACCGCACATCAACATGCTCACCATCCTCGCCGAGGAGAATCTACACTTCACCAAGGATATCGTCGCTATTATTGAAGCGCAAATTGCCAAGGTTTTTATGATAATGGCTTTATTTTGTGTTGTTGCGTAGCGGCCATGTTGTAGACCTCGAACCGAGCAGAACGTGCGCGTGTGCATAGTCATCTGGAAACCGTGAATAATTATAATAAAAAAATAATAATTCAGAACTTAATCTAAACTGTGACCGTAATTGATTGCATTAACCCGTTTTACAATTTGCCACAATACACAAATGTTTAGAAAAACCGCTTTGCCTTTGAGGCCTATAGCAGGTTAACGAAAATCGAACTCGCGTTGGCTCACTGTAGCTCGCTAACGCTAACCGACGCGCCTTAAAATTGAATCTAAACTTTTTTTTTTACCTGTACCGTTTCCAATATATTTTTAAAATCTAACTTTACGTTTCTTATAAAGTTCAGAAATATCTAATCAAATATCAAAACTGTTCTTTGTTCTCTCAAATTGTTCCTTTTGCACACACTCGGTTTTAAACCACGTTGTTAGGCAAACTCGAACTGAAATTCTCTTTCACATAGTGCTGCATAATGTTCCACATGTTCCACAAAGTTGCTCTTTATCTTCTAGCTTTTAATCAGTTGCACTGCTCAAAAATAGGGGGATATTTTACGAGTTATTTAATTTCTAAATGTTCCATATGTTCATGTTCAGGGCGTGTTCATAAAACAAAGCAGCCATACAGACAGTCCTTGTCCAAAACTGAGGGAAATGATGGCTCAACAATAAGTAGTTTGTTTTATCTGCCCTCGTTGTCTCATGTCTTTAAGGAGATTATCGCCTTCCCCGCCCAGCAAATGTCTAATAGTCACAGATGAGTCATGTTAATCGTTTGTTTACACACTGAAGTGAAGTGTAACTGAATCGTTGTGGTATGTTTATTACAGAAGACGTAAAAGTCATTTCTTAATATCTTGTTAATCTTCTTAATTTATGATGACAGATTGGATGGAGCAATAGTGTCATGCAAAATTCAAAAGTAATTTGCGTTAGTGGTCACTCATAGTTAAAACTATCAAATATATACTTTGTAATTATTTTTTTTGCTTTACAGGCTTAATATTCTCAGCCATGTTATTACGTTCAGAGCTGAGTTTGAAGACTTAAACTTGCCATTCTTCCTGCTGCCATTCTTGTACCAGAAGTTGGGGTTTAGTATTTTGGGTGAAGGGATGGAGAATTCATGTAGCTTTGAGATTCAAGTCTTGAGCAGTCTAACAAGGAATTAAGACATGATAATCAATTGGCAGTGTCTTCTCTTAACTGCAGAGATCTCCAGTAGGTCGTCTCTAGTTTATTTTTTTTTTTATATGACAATTCAAGTACATGTTGGGTTAATTGGTGTCCTTAAATTGATCCAGTTGGGAGTGTGTTTGGGAAGAGCAGTTGTAGTGTTGCCTCTGTAATGGGTGTTGCAATTTATGCTCAAATGTTACTAAAATATTTGAGCATGTGATTAAGGGTATGTAAAATGGGTAACATCAATACATTGGTAACAATGGTGAAGCTGGGACAGTGGGACATTTAGGATGGACACTGGAAAGCAGGAAACGAAGACAACACGTGACAGCTAATTATATCAGGTGTCAGAATCTACAGTGTCGTAACTAGATCTGTAAATGCACATCATTGATGGGGAATGTATACTTTTGTTTTTATATAAGTTATGTATTGCAAAATGGTAAATATAAATAGCTTTAAAAAGTGAATTTGTTCACCTGTGTGGGACACTAATTTTGCAGTAACATCCATTTTACGTAAATGCACGTTATAAAAAAATTACATGATATAATCAACTCAGGAAATGAAACATTTAATTTGTTAACATAAGGGATTTGTGGTCCCAAGTAGATTCCTGTTCCAACTTTGAAACAGTGGGGAAAAAAACTGGAAATGGGTTCTAAACATACTTAACTTTTAGTCATACAGTATCCATACAGCAATATAATGCCATGCATTAATTGGTTTTCCTCTGGTATTTGTGCTTTTGTAACTTTTCTTTTATTCACTGTGACAAGTAACAATTGGTCGTGTTCAGGTTAAGGTTGCCAACTGCTTAAATTGTTTGTAACACTGAGTAAAAGGATATTCCTGTGTGCAGAAATGCTTAATGGCAACAAAAGTTGTGTGAAATAGTAGATACAACTTTCTTTTTATTCAGTCCTTACAAATTATTTGGCGCAAAACTGTTAAGTGAAACGGCATAAAATATCATTTTATGTTGTTGCTGTGAATAAAATTAGAGTAATAAAAGCAATGGGATCTGACAGTTTTTGCCCAAAGAGGATAAGTTTACAAATTTATTATACCGACCATGCATTCAAAGCTAGTTGACACAGACCATTTTTTTTTACTGTGTGGTTACTACTCAGAATACTATAATTAACAAAATCATAAATAATTACTAAACTTTTTGAAGCATTTTTAGAGTTGTCAGCAAGCAAGTCTTGTGTAGATCTTAGTGTTATTTAATGTTGGCTAGATCATAAAATGCATATTCTCGTTGCAAAATAGGAAACAGTTTAATGTTCCACTTTGGCATCAGAAAGCTAGGTGACTCATGCATTATATGCCAGACAAGTAGATTTCTAAACTGATTACGGTCAGCATATGCTGGATTAGGTCATCGCTTAACATAGTGGTAATCTGGATTATGTTTTTCATTATATTGAGTAATACTGGCAGCTGAGTTGAGTGGTGTTGGTAGATGTGATGGTCAAATACATTTTACTGTAAGTTGTTGATGACTGAGTACTACAGTTCTGCTGTTTGAGCATTGCTGACCATTTGAATAACGTGATCAATAAAAAATAAAACAACTTCTGATGTAAATGTGTAACAGTTTAATAGTTTATTTGCGAGAAAGCATGGTACTGAGGTCGTAACTTGGTTGGTTCGCGAGTCTGGTCATATGCTATTTTGTATTTATTTACCAATAAAAGGTGCATGGCGTGTTTAGATTGCTGAAAAATTCTATTCTATTGATTTCATTGTTAATAAATGCTACCCAAATGTGACAATAAAGTATGTGAAATGTGCTTTTGTCTTTCTTTACCAGTGTAATTTTTTAATGGCACTTGTGCCTGTAATTTGGGTTTTGTTTAGTAAAAGGTTATAAGGTCTTGTGACCTGATCATATAGTGCTCCAGATGTCTGCAACGCCTCTGCATATTAACTTATTACAGGTTTTATTGCTTTGCATTAAAAGTAAAATGTGTAAAATTTCCTGTTGCTCTGGGTGGAAACGGTGGCAGAAATTTAAAACCACGAAGGATAAAATTCACCGAAACATGGCAAAAGTAATGTATTTTTTTTCCCCCTCTCCCTAAAATATTGTTTTTGCATTTCTAAAATGGTAACAGTCAACCGGATGAAAAGGAAAAAGCCTTCTTTTTTTCCCTACACGAAAGGCTTGTTTAACAGTACTTGCAACAAAAGACTACTAATAACTAAAAAAAAAAAAAAAAGACATTTTTCCTTTTTCCCTCTGGAATACTAGCTGAAGACTCATCAGGATGTTTTTTTGACACTGGTGGACTTTATTGATTGTGGAGAGACAAAATGGCACCAAAGTGTTCACTTCAAGATTTTCTGCAGTGTTGATCTTTCAGCCTACCTGAACTTTTAAAAACAGTGGACCAAAAATATGAAGAACTGCAGAATCCCCCCCCCCCCCAGCCCACCCTAGTTTTTCTTTTTTACTCAAGAACACAAGCGTATGTTACATTGTAAATGTGCATATTTGTTATGTTGTGTACTAAACTTGTCAGTTTTCTATCGCTGTAGGCGCCTCCTGCTGAGAAGCTTCCTGTTTTGTACTTAGTGGATTCCATAGTGAAGAATGTTGGAGGACAGTACCTTCAAGTGTTTGCTAAAAACATTGTCCCTTCCTTTACATGTGTATTTGAGAAGGTATATACCTCTCCTTATTTATGTTCATGGTGGTGTTAATGATTAACTTTGTCTTTTGCAGAAGGCTTATAGTTGTAAAGTATTTACGTGTGGTTTTTCCCTTTAGTTAGTACAATTTCCGATTAATTGAGTTTTTAAACTATAAATCTTTATATGCTTTAACAAATATCTGTTGTATTGCTAAATTGAGAGCATTTCCCCCCTCCTGTGTTGCTTTAGGTGGATGAGAACACTAGAAAATGTCTTTACAAATTGCGGTCCACCTGGGATGAAATTTTTCCTTTGAAAAAGCTGTATGCTTTAGATGTTCGTGTCAATTCTATTGATCCTGCTTGGCCTATTAAGCCTTTGCCACCAAATGTGAATGTTAATGCAAGCATCCATGTCAACCCTAAATTTTTAAAGCCGGTAAGAATGCAGTCCCAATTTAAAAATATGTAGCCCTTCATGTCCCACTACCAGGAACAATGGTCAATCATTATTTCTCTCTCTGCGTAGACTGAAGAAAAAGCCCCTCAATCCACGGTCAGTGAGAAGAACTTCGAAGAAGAACAAGTTATAAGACAACAGTTGCTTGCTAAGCAAAAACAATTGCTAGAGCTTCAACAAAAGAAGATAGAGCTTGAACTTGCACAAACAAAAGCTCAACTGGTAAGTTTATGCATTTTTGTGCGTACTTCCATTACATAAACATTACCCAAAAACTGCTGTGAAACTGTTCCTTTGGGGGGGGCAAATGCACTGCTCACAAAAATTAGATATCATCCCCTAATTTTTTGCTGAATTGCCATGGCCCTGACAAGCCGATCTGTCTGCGTGTAATGCTGGCTTTGTATCAGCTTTAAGTTGGCTTTCCTAACCTATTTCTCGCTTGTGGGGGTGTGAGAGATGGTGACTGAGACAAAATCATACACAAGGTCACAGACTCACCCCTGTCATGCCTGTTATTTGTTTAGAGTATGAGAGCTAGATCTCTATATGTTGATTCTCAGAAGTCTAGTATATATATATATATATATGAGAGAGAGAGAGAGAGAGAGATTTCGATTTCTTAAAATGTTTGGCTCTTGAATAGCAATTTTGTTGTTTATGACTCTTATGAAAGCAGTTGATTCACATGTTTGGCTGGTTCTGTTTTGTTTTTTCTAACTCATTCTTAAGCATTTCTGTTTCCTTCCCCATGTAAGGCTGCAAGTACAAACCATCCACCAGTGAATTTGCCAGGTCAGTTTGGTTTAGCACCTGTTGCCAGCCAGGCAACCCCCACTGCAAACCCCATGTCACGGCCTCTGCCGCAAACAGAAAAGCAACCTACAAGAGATCCTAGGTTAAACAGGGGTCCTACCGCATCTCTGAATGCAAAAGAACAAGGAGCAAACAGGAAGGACACCCAGGTCACACACAGTGTTACTAATGAAAAGAAAGGCCCCCTGCCTCCAGAAAGACTTGGTAAACTCATGAGAATACCTAAAAAAGACAACTCCGCAAATGATGAGAGGGCTAAATCCAAATCGGTGTCCCCATTAAGCAAAGGTGCCTCTCATAAAGGTAAAGATGTTGATCCTGAGCACACAAAGACTTCTGAACTTACTAAAAAGGACCCTAGGTTGAGAAAGCAGATACACGAGAAGGTAGAGTGTAAAGAGGAAGAAGTCAAAGAGAAGAAAAGGTCTTCAGAGAAAAAAGAGCGGGATGACAATAGTAAAGGCTCTGAGCAGCAGAGATCGAGCAACTCCAGGAACAAACCTGTGAATGGATCTCTGAGCAAGTATGATAGGTTTGAGACTTTTCAAAAACAAGATATGAAAGTTAGTAAAGCCAATGCCAGAAAAAGATCTCGGTCTAGATCTCGATCCCCACCTGTGCACTCTCCCAAAAGAAAGGAAAGGCGATCACCCAAGCGGAGAACAAGAAGCATCACTCCACCCTCGAAATCAGGAAAAGGTAGGCAGTTAGGCAAACACAATGAAGAACTTTCCCAACAATTGAACGTCAGAGAAGATCGAAGTATGCCTAAAAAGGGCATTTCTGAACCAAGAAGGTTAAAAAGACCACTAGAAGATCGGACTCCTGAGCACAGAGACACTCAGCCACAGAGGGCGGCCTCTGCAGAACGCAAGAGTACAAAAGACTGCAAGAAGTGGAAGAGCGGATGGGAAGAAAATAAACCGTTAGTAGTTGTGCATATTGTTTATTTTTCATATTTTCATTACTGTTGTAAAATTTTATGAAAACATTGTAAAGCTTTTGTTTGAATATTTCATTTAGGATTAAACAGTTTGAGCCTGAACTTTCACATGCGAAATCTGGACCACAAAGGAATAATAAAACTTGGAATAGCTATCAGAGACCTGTAACTCCACGACCACTGAAACAGCACCGCCTGAGCGTTGATGCCAACATACAGATACCAGAAGTGCTTAATTCTGCCAGCAAACGAGATCTTTTACGAAAGGTAAAAATTGCATTGAATTCTATGCTCTTACCTTGTATTTTGTCTTCTTGAAGCATGGAAAGTTATGTATACCTCTTTTGATTGTGATTTGTTGTGTGCTGGATGTTAAAAAGGCATACATGTACATAGTGCTGTACTTGATGTTTGATTGTACAAATTGTTTAGGCCCATCAACGAGTGAAAGATGGAGACCTGTCCCAGGAAGATTTCCTTAAATTTGCCCATCAAATCAATCAAGTCTTTCATTATCAAGATGAGAAACGGCGTTCTGATTCTTGTGAGGGAACAAATGATGACCCGTACTCAAAGAAACCACATGGACAAATGTCTGATGCCTATTTGGAGCACAAATCTAGGCTAAAGAGAACACAGCTGCAGCGCCCAGGTATTTCTTTAATTTCATTTTTCAAGGATAGTTAAAGTTTAATAGAACAGTATGGGTTGTTTTATTTACACACATCTGTTTTAACATTTCAAATTTATATTCCATGCTGACTCTTACAGTATAAGATTCAAATTTCAGTACCTAACCCATCTTTTTTGCACTTTTAGTTCACCACAACTCTCCTCTGCATGAGAATGTTCTACACCACAGGTTTCAGCAAGAGAAAGATCAATTTAGTGATTCCCCTGATGTACACAAAAAGGGCACTGAAAGCATCAAACAGATTTCCGGGCCTGGTGATCCTAGAAGAAATGACAGACCATCTTTCAGGAATTCCCCAAGTCCAGTCAATTGTGACGGAAATCTTCTGAAAACTTCGGTTCTGCCATTCGAAGGATCACCACAACCTGTGGAAATGGATCAACTGGATGGTGATATCAGTCCCAGGTTTGAAAGTCCTAATAGTGTTCACTCTGGAACCGGTCCAGAGAGTGATGCTCAAGAAAATTTTGATACAGTTGTACGGCATGAAATGATCTTGGCACCAGGACGTGGAGGGCGATGCCTTGGTGAATCTCCGAACCAAACTCCACCTCACTCCACTGAAGCGCCCAGTATGCACACACACATGCCGAGACATGATGGAACGAACATACCCTCACGATTTGAGGGACACAAGACTCATCTTTCCTACGAAGGAACACCAGGCCATTTGGGACAGCCAAGAATGGATGGCCCATCCCGGCCTCATATTCCAGGCAGATACGAGGGCAACACTGGTCCAGGCCGATATGAAGGCCCTGGTGGTCATGGTGCTCCTAGATTTGATGGACCTGGTCGATATGATGTTCATGGACCGCAAAGGTTTGAAAGACCCCCACTACTGAAAGGCCCTGGTAGATTTGATAACCAGCCAATGCAGCATGGGCCGGTTAGGTACGCGGAGCCTCATGGAGTTGCAAGATTTGATTGCCCAGGATCAGGCCATTTTGAAGGTCCAGTGGGGCATCAAGGCCCTGGGAGGTTTGAATGCCAAGGACCAATGCGATATAATCAACCGATGCAACAAAATCGATTTGATGGCCCTGCAATGTTTGATAATCCCCATGTACCACCAGGCCCTTCAGGAAACCCAATGATTTATAATTCTGGAATGGTAAATTATGATGGACCAAGGATTCTTGAAGGACCAGGCGGTCAGGGACATGGCATGATGCGCTTTGAGAACCCAGCACAACCAGGACCAGTAAGAATTGATGCCCAACCTATAAGATTTGACTCTGGACCACAGGGGCCTCCTAGATATTGTGGACCTTCAAATATGCAAAACCTATTCAGACCACAGGGGCAAATGATGGTTGATCAGCCTCAGAATCAGGGTCCAATGTTAAGTTCTGGTGTTCCGGCAACCGGCTTTAACATGGCAAATAACGCATTCGATGGTCAAGCATCACAATTTCACATGCAACAAAATGTCCAGCAGACACCAAACTTCAGTGTTCCAGAACCAACTCCTTCAGGATTTCAGAATTCATACAGACCTGTTGCACCATTTCCTGGTACCCCGGCTGGAAACCACCTTCCCCATGTGAGTAACCACAAAGTAGGTTAACCTTGATTTTATAGTGTTGGCTGTGCAGTTTTGAAACCTAATGTTACATTTTAATATTTTTTTAGATTGGTGTGATGCCTGCTACTGTGCAGAACTTTATTTCACAAAACTCAGCACCGTTCAATCAACCAGGTAATGGTCTTAGTTGTTCATTATTTATTTGTTATGGGATTGGGTTCGAGTGGGTTGTTTGAATTATTTTTGTCTTTTTATTGTTTTAAATAAAACCTTATGTTATTTTTACCTGTAGGTTCACAGCTTGCTCAGGCAGAGAGTCATTTAGGCCAAATGGATGTCAATGACCTAATGACCAAACTCGTACAGTTTGGAATAATCAGACCAACACAATCCGATTCAAACAGTGGTGAGTGTTGCCGTGTATTAGTACATGTATGTTATGGTGGTAATTGTTCAATCACATTTGTTTGTAAACATGTACTGATGAATTGCTGTTGTGTTTTGCTACTTTGCTAAATATAATTACATATAACTTAGATATATGCTGTATCACAAACCCAAATTCTAGTTTGTTAAACTTCGCTCCCAGTATTAGATGACATTACCTTGCATTTAAATGTGGCTAGCTTTCATGATTTCCATATTCCAGTAAAGAAATAACCGGACTACAGTGTTGATCTGTGCTACATACGATTTCTGTGTTTATTTTAGAGTCCACATCTGCAGAACACAGTCAGAGCGTACCAGAAGAAGAACCAGAGGAGGAGGAGGAGGAGCAAGATGAAGATGAAAACCTCCCTGATTTGACCGGCTTTGTTTTAGAGGACATGAAACAGTGTGTTAAGCTATTTAGATTATTTTTTTAAATGTTGTCATTAAGCGTCGTATTAGCTTATCAAATTCATGTGCTCTCTTCACCTTACAGGCGATATGAAAGTACCATCACCAAACTGTACACTGGAATCCAGTGCTACTCATGTGGGATGCGCTTCACTGCTTCTCAGACTGACATTTATGCCGACCACTTGGATTGGCACTACAGACAAAACCGTTCTGAGAAAGACATCAGTAGGAAAGTAACATACAGGCGGTGGTACTACAGCCTAACGGTAAGCCTTATAGTCATGCATTCAGATATATTTTAAATGAAATTGATTAGTTTGTGTACAGGTTCAGTCATGTTTCTATACTGCTCACAAAAATAAAATGTCCCCTAATTTTGTGCACAGTTCCCTTTGTTTACCCAATGCTAAAATTTTGTTTACTTAAAGCATGATAGTGGGAAGTAAGCTGACAGATCATTTGTCTTTCTCTGTTTTAGGACTGGATTGAGTTTGAAGAAATTGCTGACCTTGAAGAGAGAGCGAAGAGTCAGTTCTTTGAAAAAGTCCATGAGGAGGTTGTGCAGAAAACCCAGGAAGCAGCCAAAGAGAGAGAGTTCCAGAGTGTCAAAGCTGCAGCAGATGTTGTTGATGAAGTAAGCTTGCATATTTCAGCTTTGATTACAGTTTATAACATGAATGTGGCATTCATATTTATGATTAATATTGGGCTAACAGAGTTGTTCACACTACAATGACAATATAATTTGTAATATTACGCTTAAAGGGATCAAAACTATTTTTACGCACGGTCAAAAATCATTTAGTAACGTACTTAATTTGCCATTCGAGGTTTAGACCCAACCCTAGGTGTAGATGGTTTGTTGTAATACCATGACAGATAACTTGGTTGTTTCGTAGCTGCAATCCCTTTGACTTAAAAGCTCAAGTCTGAGTCTGTCTTGACCCCCCCCCCCCTTCCTCACCCCCAGATTTGTGAGATATGCCAAGAGCAGTTTGAGATGTACTGGGAAGAAGACGAAGAGGAGTGGCACCTTAAAAATGCCATGAGAGTGGACGGGAAGGTATGCAAGTGCACCTCAAGTGTATGTTCATTTTGAGGATTTGTATGATGGTTTCGGCAGACTCTAATCTGATGATTCTCTCATTCTTTCAGACGTATCATCCTTCATGTTATGACGACTACAAAAACGTAAGTGTTGAGCCTTAAGATCAGTTGTTTTGGTAATATGGTCTGATTTATTTTTTATTTCTAAATAGTTATATGATAATACACTAGAATTTATACCAGTAATGCACAAAGTTGAAATATGTCCGAGTTAGATTAGACAGACACTGCATGCAGTTGTGATAATTGGTTGTACAATCCCAGATTTAACTGGGTGCATGCAGGAGAATGGAGCAGAACCTGTTTTCCTTTGTTTTGAACAATAAAAACAAGTAATGTGGCTTTATCAGAACCTGACCCACTCGTAAATTGGGGAGCACTTACCACGTAATACGTGCTGCCACGCTGTCTAATACAGTATATTGCTTAAGGTTTGGTCCCAGTGTGTTATATACTGTTTGAGAATGGATGTATGTGCTCCACAATAACCTCCACATGTCCACCAGTTGAACGGAATGTGAGCAGAATCTTTTGAATGCTGCATTATATACTGCTTTGAAATGAGTTTGATGCCCTCATTTAACCCTGTTAAATAGATATGCACTGCTCACAAAATATAAAATAAGGGGATAATTTATAGTGAAATATCGCCTAATTTAATGTTCCCCAGTTTTTGTGAGCAGTGTATTAAAGAATGCGGTGTTCACCCTTCCTTAGCACACCATTGTCCAAGACAACAACCGTTACAAAAGTTTACCCTGGAATTTTCAGTTTGTAACTTGATCAGGACGCTAAAATGAACCTCATGCTGATTTGTGTATTAAGCTTCTCTTTAAACGTAGCAAATAATTCATGTCTGTCTTTTTTTTTTTTTGTTTGTTTGTAACACATCCTTTAGACATCTTCCCTTGTGGATTCAACACCTTCACCCAACAAGATGCTCTCTGAAAATCCTTTTAATGCTTTTTTAAAGCAAGAGCAATCTGAGGAGTCATGCTCCAGTATTAAAGAAGAGCCAGCTGAGGGAATCACACATGCTGTAACGGTAAAACAAGAGGTTCAGGATAATGTGGAAGCAGAGCCACAAACTAGTGCAATTCCCTTTTAAAGAGTGCTGCTTGAATTTAAATCCCCTATCATGGATACTTGAGTTGTGCTTTAGGGTTTTTGTAAGGAAAACTATTTTTATACAGGACAGCTCTGAGGCAGGGTCCTCAGCTTTACACTAAATACATTTTTGTATTTGTTATTGCCTGCAGATTCAGGTGTTTTTTTGCTGTGTGAATCCCAGTGGAAATGTACTTTAAAAAAGATGTATGTTGGGGGTAAAATGTATGTACAATTTAATTTATAAATAAAGATAAATATTTTTTGGTATTCTTTGTGTAATATTGAAAATCTAAAGTTTTGCGTTTGAATCCTCCAATAATTTTCTTTCTTAAATCAAACACTTGTACAGGTTGAGAATTTGAGGAATGGACAACAGTGTCTAACATATACATTGATTTTTTTTTTCTTTTCTAGAATATCTTGTTCATTTGGTACAGAGGGGTAAAATAAATCTAATAAATAAATCTTTCTTTAACCTAAATGTGTAAAATCGGTTGTTTACTAATAATATTTTGCTTCACTTAGTTGTCTCGTTTAAAAAAAGGAAATATTCTTAATTTTAGGTTTTTGAGGACAGTTTTGATTGACTTAATATTCAATAAAGTGAATTTACAAAAAATTGTCTCTGTGTGCAACGTTTTCCGTGTGCTTTCTGATGAAAATTTTGATATTGTGAGTTGCAGCTTTAATCTTAAATAAAGATTCAGTAACCCTCACATCTTTGTTTGCTTATTCTTTTATCAAAACATGCATTGTCAGAAAACTTTATTTACATTATTGGGCCTAGTAAAAGTAAATCGTAAAGCTAGAATAAAGTCTTCAATATTCATGCATTACACTTGAAACTAAAGCTATATCAACTGCTGATTAAGTAAACTTGGATTTGCTGCATTAATTAAACGGTGCTGTCTTGGCAGACCTTGTGGTAAGAAGCACATTACCTCAATAACAAATCTACCTTTATACTGTGGCAAATGTCACTTTCTCATTTAAAAGGACAGAAGTACAAGTTGAAACAAGCTTCATTTTCATGATTTATTGGTAATAGTGAATGAAATGTAAACAAACATGGGTCCGTGGTTTAAAAAAAAACTATTACCTTTTGCCACATGGTCAGAAGCATTTGGGTTCTGTAGATGACTTGTAATGTTTAGTACATAAAGGTGAGTTGGCACACGATCGTCCACTCTACTGTCAATTATCTTTATATAAGGGTCAGGCTTAGTTTGTAAGCCTGTGGTTTAATAATCTTCAGTTACGGACCATTCCCCCTGGGGCAAAACCACTTTGGATTTTTTTTAATTAAATGTTGGGGCAGTTTAAAAGTAACAACAATAAAATATGATTAAGTAGTAAAACGTTTAGACCATTATAAGCATCTTTCGGTACAGGGTATAAAATGGTCTCGATTGACGGATTACAGATTCCTTTTACTTCCATAACCGGTAGAACCCGAGGGCAACTGCCAAACAGGAGAATATGCAGGCTGCAGAGAAGACAAACATAATACATAAACTAGTGAGGATATTTTACATTGTATTATTATAAAGTAACAAATCTATCGTATAGAAGTTTATTTTCAGCTATGCTCTATGTAGTGCTGTTTTAATAGAAAGATCAATAGGAACAAACCAAACTGAATGATTATCATGATATAATATTTAATTAAACACAAAAACTAATATGAAATGTATTTTGTATCTCCAGTTGCCTCAATACGCTCTTATAATTACTATATATAATATAGTTTTAAACCTTTCATCATGTCATGGTCAACCTTTCATGCAGCCTCTCTATTTGACTCTGTACTTACCTGCAAGATATCGAATGGTCTGTAGCTTCAGTGATTCTAGAAGTGTTTTCAGTGAGGCCACTTCTACGTCGATTTTCTTTTTAGTTTCTACTGCATCGCTTTCAACCTCAGCATTCTATACACAGCAAGAAGATAAGATGTACCATATATTCCTACATTTACAGTTACATTTTAGCATCCACTATATGCACAAATGTATTGGGACACCTACACATTATCCAAACTGGACTTTTACAAAAAGCGGATCAGGATTTCAGTTAGGTAAAATCCAAACTGGACTTTTACAAAAAGCGGATCAGGATTTCAGTTTGGTAAAATCCAAACTAAGCTTTCTCAAAAACCAAATTGTAACTATGGTTGGATAAAACTCAGAGTAGACTTACAAAAGCTGCTCAAGATTTAAGTTGGTTATCACAACTCAAACATCTGGTCAGCATAATAAGCCACGGTCATTTACATGGTCATTTATTAAATGGAAGGGGCCAGAAGATCAGCAACACCAAAAGCTGTCCATTTTGTAGTAGATTACACAACCTTGGCAAGCAAAATTGCAGCGAACTAGAACTTTAATTCAGCTTTAGAGGACCGCTTCATGACCTAAGCACTCAAACGTTTAAACAGAAAGCATGTCATTCAAAGAAGTACTCAAAGAGCATACCTTTTTGTGGAACTCAGTGTTGATCTCCAGTAACTTTTTCTCTTGATCTGTGAACTAGCACATAACAAATTGGTCATACTTGCTGTTGAAAACAGACAGTAAATCTTTTAAAATAGTATCTACCATGTCCGTGACTCGGCTCCGCTCCAGGTTTATATCCAGCTTGCTGTCGGCTTGAATCTTTTGACTCTCTTGCTAAAAGGTTAAAGCACGTGTAGCATTAATAACCTTAATGAACGATGTCAGACTGAGGACTATTTTCACGTTAGATCTACTCACACGTAATCTGGACTTGATGTGTTCCAGTTCGTTTTTCATTTTCTGATTAACAGAAAGGAGAAATTATAAAGATTAGAATTTCAGAAATCTTCAAAAGCACACAGGCAAACTACTGATAGGAAAAAAATCAACCATTTGTGTACTTTCTTTGTTAATTAATATAATATTGAGTCGAGAGGGACGGTGGCATTTTGATAAACTACCAACACCAAATAGACAAGGTTTTGAGTTCCAGGAGTGCTATTCGAACAGCTCGAGTGTCACACAGGCATGCTTACAGATTTCTGAGGGAGGGGAAGCTGGTTGGGTGAATCATTCACTGGCACTACCAACATCAACCCACTATCAGTCCCTGATGAGACCCACAATGGACTGCTGTCCCTTCCAGGGTGTATTTGAGTGTACATGTATTACGTGTATTGAGTGTGTAAGAAAAGCAGTACATATCCTCTCACTGTTGCATTTAGAATGCTGAAACCTGATTGGTTCTTACATTTTACGATGCAATAACACTTGCCTCTCAAATGTGCAACCATATTCTCAGATTTCGTTCAAAGACCGCCTCAAAGAATATGGCTAAATGGCACTTGCAGCTTCCAGGTCTAGCTTTCGAACTTTAATTAACTCAGGATATAAGAGGGTCTGGGGTGATAGTGTTATGATTATTCTGTTTTATAGGGATGGGATGGTTATAAGGGACTGTGGCGGCCTAGAAGTTAATGTGCTGGACAATGGACCAGAAGGTCCAGGGTTCAAATCCCATTTCTGGCAAGCTGCCACCGTTGGGTCCTTGAGCAAGATCCTTAACCCACAATGTATTGGATTGTAAGACTGTATCAGTAAGGGTGTCTGCTAAGCAATATAAATGTACATGTATAAGAATCTTACAGTGTTTTCTGAGCGCAAACTGGCAAATTCACTTTTCTCCAGAATGACCATGTCCTTCCTAATAGAATCCAGATGTGACATAATCTGCTGAAGGGCAATTTCCTGCAACACAAAGCTCAGTGAAGAATATACAAGTGTATTTATAGTGTTACTCTGCAATGCCTGATGAACTGGTTCTGTACCTGATGGGCTCCTGTCACCATGTCTCTGTATACAATGTCCATGTTGGCTGTTGTTAGGGTCACCAGTGCAGCCACAATGACCTCTGCTTGCTTCTTTTCAAATCCTGCAGAGACACCTTTTGAATGTAGTGACAAATAGTTTCGAGAACATTACAGATTGTAATCTGACAGTTGTGAGTACCACTAGTCTCCAGTTCTTTCACAAGTGCATGACTGTCGAAGGTCAGCTTTCTTTGCTCCAGAGGTGTGAGCTCCACTTTCCTAACATCATATGCCTTAGTAACAGGAGTTACATGAAATCCTGATAAACAAGATTTAAAAAATATAATTATTTATCAAAGTAATACTAACAGGTATCATAGTAAATCAGAGAGTAAAACAGCAAAGACTAAGAATCATAGTAAAATTAATCATAGGAAAGCTTTAATGCTTCAATTTAATAGTAAAACTATGGTATCACAACAAAATCATAGTGTTTCATAGTCATGCTCCATCATAGTATAGTGTATCATAGGAAAGCATCACAGTAATGCTATAATGCATTGTAGTAAAACTATAGCAAACCACAACAATGCATCATAGTGAAGTTATTATGTATCATAGTGAAGTTATAATGTATCATAGTGAAGTTATAATGTATCATAGTGAAGTTATTATGTATCATAGTGAAGTTATTATGTATCATAGTGAAGTTATAATGTATCATAGTGAAGTTATTATGTATCATAGTGA
>JAUZST010004802.1:0-16027 GCA_034779995.1 Parotocinclus haroldoi
AATGAGGGAGGGCTTTGGAAACGCTGTATCAAACAGTCACGCTAATAAAAGCATATATATATATATATTCAGAGAGAGAAAGTTCACACAAATCTTTTTTCTCTTCGAAAGATGTCGCTGTTGTTCTAATTCTGGCAGATCATTTAAAGTACTGTACACACAATTACTGTCTTCAAATCTGTTTTCTATTCAGTATTTATAGTGGACAGAATTCATGAGGGTGTTTTTTAACTTACACTTTGCTTCTGTGCCAACTGCCAATTCCATCACCTACACACTGAAAATCATGGCACCAGTTCACGGCTACCTTACACATGCTGTTTCTAATGAAAGTCCAAGTACCTAAAAACAAATAATTTTGATCAAAAAGTAGCCTTCCTTGCCCAATCTATACTGCTCACAAAACAATTTGGGGATATTCTTCTTATGCAAAGAGGATCAGGCAAGATCTGCTGGACAATCTGATCCTGTTCATTCTTCTCTTCACCCCCATGAATATATCATTTATTACTCAATCACCATAACAGAGTTTACATCTCATTCGCATAATCAAACAAATTTCTTTCTTTCTTTCCTTCTTTTAATTTCTTTTTCTAGTGATCTTGTGTAATATAATGAAATCTTCTTATTCATTTTAAAATATCCCCTCATTTTTGTGTAGTTGCCAAATCTGTTATTTTATGTTAAATCAGGGTTAAGCAGGTGGCCTACTGGTTAAATTACTGGATTATGAACTAGAAGGTCCAGGTTTCAAATCCCACCACTGGCAAAATACCACTAGGGTCCTTGAGTAAGATCATTAATCGACAATTGCTTGGGTGTCGTCGCTCTGGATAAGTTCATCGATTTATTTTCTGACAAGGCAGAAGCCCAATGTACTGCACTGTATAGTAAATAGAAAACGCAGCAAAAGTAGAATTTCCTCATTTCTGATTAAAAAAAACTCAAAACAGATGGATATGCATTTCTTTGGTTAACAAAGTAGCGTACGGAGGACGTGAAATACAAAACAAATTAAAAAAAAAAACATTTAGCGAGGCTGAACTGGAAAAGCCAGGTGTTTAATGCCATGAACCTGCCAGGCTTCTGATTGTTGGATTTTGATTCCATTTCCCTGAACTCATCCATTAATCTGAACCCGAAATCTGCATTGCACCGCAAACAAGTCAAAACTGCACACCAAATGCATTTGTAATTGTTGTTTTCATCGCAAATAATTAATTGTCCTTAATGCATTTACACAGCAAGTATCAACACAGACTAATGAAAAATTATTCTCTGCTTTTTTCTCTGTTATAGTTCTGATCACATTATTTCATGATACGACAAAGTCAAAGACATAAGCTGAAAGCTATTTCAGAGCAGTTATCATAAAGTTGAAGCTGTGGTCGTATGCAGGGTATAATCTACAGGGCAGGAATGATCTAAATAAACTATGAGATGCATTAAAAATCGAGGTGAAGAAGTCATTTAGATGAGAAAAAGAAGTTTCTCCAACAAACAAACAAAAAAAAAAACGTGTCCAGATGAATTGATTCAACTTTCTGGGATTTACTTATTGTGAATGATTAATTATTGAACATGCATCAAGATGCATTAGAAAATTCCTTTTTTATTTTGGAACACGGCTGCTGGGAATTGCCTCCATTGCAAGAGTTCCAATGTTTTCTCAGTGCAGTGGAATGTGTCTGTTTGTGTTAATGGCACATGCAGTAAAGGTGCACATTTCCACCTATCGGGCCAGTGGCTGGTTTGTTCATTTCAGTAATTTAATTTCGTTGTACCATATTCGTTTGGATGCATTGCTTATTTAAGGCTTAAGGACAACCCTGGAAAGGAAGACAAATAATTACACAAGAAGCTATTCCAGGGCAACAAGGATCAGCTTAATTAAATGGCCAAGCAATCTGGCACAATTTCATGCAACATTGAGGGAGCTCAAAGTAGAATCTCTTTAAACTGCAAAAGCGAAAACGAGGACATTAATTGAATCAGCTAGCTGTACTATGAATTGATGATGGCATAGGACGGCCTCATTGAGTGAGTGATGGCATTTTGGTGTTGTGTGTGGTCTGTAGGATCTGAACATTTTTACTTTATGCACATTTTCACAGTAAGTCTAAGGGGAACACAACATTATTTCCACAGATTTTGTAACTACGTTGGAGGAGAAATGATCCATTGTTTTCATATTAACTGCTCTCTCGCTTTTGTGGCATCCTATTGACCCAGAAGTTTTCTTTTGTGAAAATTCGGAATTTGCCTTCTTCGAAAAGGATTGTGTCTTTCATATAAGTAAAATGTACATTAAATCCAGTTCAAATGGCAGATTTTCCCCTTAGACACACATTTTTGCAGGTGCTTTTTCGGGAGAAATAGAAACATCTGGAAAATCCGGAATGTGCAAAACGTTAGGTGGTACTTGATCAAAGCAGCAGCAAGTCACTGCTCTGTGAGTGTGTTCATAATAACGTTGTAATCCGATGATCCGAAAAAGTCGGGTTACCTCAGTAATTTGAGATTACATGCACTTGGGTAATCGGAGAATGGAAAAGATATGGGTTTAAACGGACTTATCCGCAGTAATCTACACTACAGCCATACTCGCAGCTCACAGAACAATGTGACATAAACTTCAAACTTTAATAATGAAACAATTATTTATTTATTTCCTGGAGCACATACTGCAATTTAGAATCTCCCCAAATGCATTTAGCAGCTGTTTTGTGGATGCTGCATTTAAGTACTGGTGGTTGCCAGATTCTGCAATGAAAACAAGCACCATGTCTGTGGTGCAACCATGAATGATTATGCTTATGATTCATTTGAGTGTATGCACGGACTAAGACATTTGATTGAAATCAGAGTGAGGATATACGTGCACTGAGAAATCCAGTTACTGAAATAAAATACAGCTCTCTCTATCGTATTTCTTCATCTGATTTCTAGGCCTTAATTGAACTAAATAAATGGGAGTATACCGCTTACCTTACCACTTCATTACCTGGATAAATGTAGGAATTTGATTGTGATCGTATTATTTAGTGCGCCCTCTCGTGTTGGAGTAAGGGGATGCTACTATCATTCACTGGTACCATGTGGAACTTTTTTAAAGGTAAACTTACTAATTGTCAACAACACTATTGGTGACCAAAGTGGATAATTTGGTACCACTTCCAAAAAGGTCAGTTAAAGTAAGAAACAGAACTTGTAACATTTGACGTAGTTCTCTGTAGACTTCAGTAATTTCAGAGGCTGACCAGAGACTAATCAGGCATTCTTTACTCACTCTCTGTCTGTATTTCCAGTCAGGTGAATAGCATTACACTCTGTATAATTGGATTGTCTGCTTTTATGTAGCTCACCCATATGGCAGCGTAATATAAAACATTCAACCTTAGTGTTAATGCGACAGCATAGGCGATGTTGATGAGGCATCCTAAACAGATGATGGATTGCTCTTGAAGCGCCAAGGCTACTTCACTATCAACGGGTGGCAATGGCAGGAAGCATGAAACATAAATCAGGAGTTCTTGCTGGACAGATGGGCTTTTGCCAGTCACTAGTGCATACCAATTCCCTGGCTGAGGAGCAGAGACTGGTTTTTACACCAACATACAAATTGTGAGTCCCGAATGCTATTCAAATGTTACCTGGGTTTGTCAAACTTGAGGCCAGTATGCAATCGAGTTCAAGCCCTAGCCAAACTACCCTTGTCATCCCACTGATGTTATTTTATTGGTATAGTTCAATAACGATAGTTACAATAAAGCAGCATCTCAACGCAGCCTGGTTACAGTGGCAAGAAAAAATCCATAAACTAGATGACAATGAAACCTGGGAGAGCCAGACTTATCCTTCCTGGGCATCAATGTCTAGAAAGGTTTGCCACCTTGCCCAAAATGAATGTTGGCCAGACATTGCCATAGTCACATGGTCTTTGCATGCTACTTTAATGTAACCATAAAGGGTGTTTTCCTAAAGAATCGATATGTAAATGCATCAAACATCTCCCTGAAAACATGAGTTTGAGCCATTATTTAACGCCACGCCACTGGCTAGGCGGGCGGGCCATTACGCCCTTGAATCGATGCCAGTATTATTGAACGACCTGACGTGCATGTAATTGGACTGTGGGAGGAAACCGGAGTATCCGGGAGTAAACCCATGCAGACACGGGACGGACATACAGACTCCACACAGAAAAGACCCTGATCGCTCCACCCTGGTACTGAACCCGGGACCTTCTTACTGTGAGGCAGTGGTAGTACCCACGGAGCCACCCTGCTACCCACTACTTACAATAGGACAGACAAATGCACTTAGGAACAACAGCAAACCCGTTTTACATGCATGCACAGGTCAATAGAAACAAGCCTCAACTACATATATTTGTAAGGGACTTTATAAAAACATGATCCCAAATTCACTTCGAAGAAGTGGGCGTGACAACTGTGACATACTTGACCGACTCTACTCTTACACTCCCGCCTCTCCTTGTGGCCTCTACCATCTTTTGGCTCTTTATGGTCCCAATGTCTAGAATTAAAAGGCAGTTTTTTTTTATTTCCTATGAATATTAATAATAATAATTATGACCTCAGTTGTTGGTCAGAAAACATTGTAAAATGGTGCATACTTAATATGTAAATGTTTGAGGTTTGTGCAAAGTCTGCTCATGTTAAGCATTGTTCGAGCCACATCAGTGACGGCATGTGCTAGCTAAAACCCAGAGTGCTGAAACATTTAACATCAGAATTTAAACTTGGAAAAACCTGTGGAAAACTTCACACAAAAAAAAAGTGAAGCAAGTGCCAGCTTGGGAGATCACATTTGTTACTTCCTGTGTTAATGCCACATATTTTAAGATGCATTATGTGCTAACATTATCTGAATAAAATCTTTGTTATATGCTATCTTTTTATGACCATAACTATCAAATCGTTCTGCAATAGTATCACTTTGATCGTCTAGTACTGTCTTCCTCACTCAAAAATAGATAGAGAGAGTAAATCGGACAGGCGACACTCCCTCCTCTGTCATTCTAGCCGCGGGCGAGTGTGTGTGCTTGTGCCGCTGATGGCTTCCGTAGCGCTCGAAAGGGGTCCTGTCACTCATACGCGGCGGCCATATGTGTGGCTGCATGAGCTCGACGCTCTCGGCACTGCCTCCTGCCAGAAAACATTAGGGGAGCAGCGGGGCGTCATTACCCACGCACCATGATTGATTAAGCGTGAACGAGGAACGCTGGGTCGAGAGCAGGAGGGAGCCCCCTGCAGATGTGGGGGCGTAATTGCACCAAGGCATGGCAGGATGCAGGAGGCCGGGGCAAAGGACCAGATGAGTGCAGCTATTAGTGGAGAAATGTGCTGCCTGCTTTGAGTGCCTTTGCTGGGGCAAGAGGTTTACTCGGAATAAGATTCTTTGCTTGCCTTGGTTAATTTGGGAGTAACTTGGGGTTTTCCAGCGCTCGTAGCAGTGGCAGCCCATTGTAGGCCCGGAAGGAACCTTAATGGGGAGCTGGGGATCTCTGGAGCTGTGAAGCGACTGCACTAACCACTGTGCCACTGTACTAAATGGTCTAAAGGTGCATTGTGTCTATGTTCATTCTCAGTCATCCAGGTCATGGTAGACTTGAGTGTTGAGTTGAAGGCAGCTGGCCTTGTTCTTGGAGACGTTTCACCTCTCATCCAGAAGGCTTCTTCAGTTCTAAAAGCTAAAGGGACTCCTGATGGGAAAACCTGGGATTTCTCATCAGCTGCTAGAACTGAAGAAGCCTTCTGGATGAGAGGTGAAACGTCTCCAAGAACAAAGAACAAGCCCATTTACCTTCAACTCCACCCTCAAGTCTTAAAAGTGCATCGTTTGGTTTGTTTATTTATGCAACGCCACTTCAGCACCAATGGCTATTCAGGACTGGAGCAAGGTTACATATATTAATCATATCTGTTCATGCCGGTCCAGTTTAGAGCAGCTGAAAGAGATATGTTGGTATGGGCATCTACAAGTAAAATCTAGGTTAGGATTTTTCAAATGTAACATTTTATAGCAGTGATTCTCTTGAGTATGTTTGGTTGCAGGTCAACAAACTTTCGGTGTCATTTATTCAAGATGAAACGTTGAATTATATGCTAATATGAGATGTTTCAGAACGAAGATAATATTCTTCGAGAAGATGTTATCAATGAACATTTATGTTCATAATTTCTGATATTTCTCTTTCCCATAGTCATTTAAGAGGCAGCGGTGGATTAAGTTGTTGCATTTTTTCCCCCCTCAGAACTGTCTCAGATATTTAACGGCAGGGAAGCTCCAAATTCGATGATGATCCCTTAATGGCCCCCTGCCCTCCCTCTCTCCATCTCTCCTTTCTTCTCCCCCTTCTCTCCTCTTTTCCTCCATGTCCTGAAGCCATGGGCACATTTATGCGCTGCAGAGGGGTGACTAATGAAACCCTCCGAGAGGTGGCCGGCCCTGGGAATCTGACACTAATGTTGTGTTTGCTATTAAGATGCGCAAAGGCAACCAAAACTCCCACTGACTTGGACGAGAAAACATTTGGAATGGGCTCATCAATCATGTCCCGCCATGCTGGAACTGTCTAATCCTGGGGTGCGCCACAGCCACACATCAGCACACGCACACACACTCTCTCTCTCTCACACACACACACACACACACACACACACACACACACACACACCCACACTAGATATCGTTCACATATGAATTTAAAGTGTTCAAGTAATCTCTAAAAATGGATAATGGTCTAAACTCGGGTGTGGGTTATGATCAGAATCCGGAAACTAAAATTCCTTTTAGTCTCAGTGACGTCTTATATTAACAACAACTGAAATATTCATAAACTCATGGCTTCTGGCTTATATTTTCCATATCATACCACAGAATGTAAACATGGAATAGTTATTTAGCAATTTCAAACAGACTCACACAACAGACTGAACCCATTAGCCTAAACAACACCTGTATAGCATGCAACACTGTCACCCGACAGCACGAAATTCTGACCTGACCCGAGATATTTCTGTGTGGCGTTTGCATGTCCTCCCCAGGTGGGTTTACTCCAAGTTTTCCAATTTCCTCACACAATCTCACGTGACATGCATCAGGTTAATAGGTTATGCTAAATTGGCCTGACTCGAGTGTGTATATATTATAGAACTCCTGCTGATGCTTTTCTTAATGAAAAAATATACAAATTTGACTTAAATATTGTATTACTGCACATTGTAACCAAACATTAACAAGAGGTCCTGAAACCCTGCAAAAAAAAAACAAAACAGAATCATCAGGAAGGTTGTACAGACTTTTATACATACCAAATTGTATGGTGGTTTAGTGGTTAGCCTCAGAGAAAGAAGGTCCCGGGTTCAGTCCCAGGGTGGGGCGGAATGGGTCCTTTCCTTGTGGAGTCTGCAAGACCTTCCCGTGTCTACGTGGGTTTACTCCAGGCATTCCGGTTCCCTCCCACAGTCCAAAGACGTGCTAGGTTAATTGATTACTCTAAATTATCATTGACTTGTGTGTGCGCATATATATATATATATATATATATATATATATATATGCTGATGCCGATAGCGACGTCAAAGCCAAATAAACAAACTGTTTTTTTGTTCTTGTTCTCTGTCGTTTATGAATAACTCAATACATTTTGTTTACAATTTTAAACAGCTCTGCGCTGTTGAAGATAAAAACTGTGTTCGCCAGCTGGAGTGCGATTTTCATAAGTTTCGATTAAAAACACCGATGTAATAAGTTCACAAGTTTCATAAGTTTCGTCTCCAGATGTCTCCAGAACATAATCTAATTTAATAAACAGTATTCACATATCCATGTCTACATTGCAGCCCTAGGTACTGCCCCAATTCAACATCATATTCCAGGGTGTGCAGTAATATGAGTTACACACTGGGGCGTGATGAATCGTGAATGATGAGAAAGTCTTAGGGAAAACACTGTAGTTGCAAAATAGCAGTGGTAGATGCCAGATGCTTTTGTTACACTCTTTGAATGAGCTAATGAATAGGATGAATAGGACTTTTTGGTGTAATGAAGGCCACAGGGATACACCTTTATAATGTATTATATGTCATACGTTTGTAGGGCTTTAGTAGTACGTTTTTGAGTGCTTATAAGGGGAAATGAATTAATGTAAGATATGAATGGACTTCACATGGTTATATGTATGTAGGTATATACAGTATCTCACAAAAGTGAGTACACCCCCCATGTTTATCTTTATCCATGACATCACTGAAGGTATGACACTTTGATACAATGTAAAGTAGTCTGTTTACAGCTTGTATAACAGTGTAGATTTATTGTGCCCTCAAAATAACTGGCAACACAAGTGCGTACAGTGAAGTGAAGGACTGTGAAGGACTGTGAAGGACTGTGAAGGACTGTGAAGGACTGTGAAGGACAGTGGTGTTAAGGTATAGCGGTTAAGGTATTGGACTATTGACCAGAAGGTCCAGGGTTCAAACCCCACCTATGCCACAGTTGGGTCCCTGAACAAGGCCCTTAACTTAAAATTGCTTGAATTGTAAGACTGTATGAGTTGTAAGTCGCTCTGGATAAGGGCGTCTGATAAATAACATGAATGTAAGTGAAACATGCCAATTAGTGCCTAAAGTGTCAATTACTTGTGTGGCTGCCAAAATGTTCCAGCACTGCCGTAACTCTCTTAGGCATGAAGTTAACTAGAGCTTTGCTGCTACCCGCCAAGAAGGTCCTGGGTTCACTCGCAGGGTGGAGCGGCCTGGGTCCTTTCTGTGTTTTCTGCATGTCCTCCCTGTGTCTGCGTGGGTTTACTCTGGGTAATCCGGTTTCCTCCCACAGTCCAAAGACATGTGTAAGGTAAATTGATTACTCTAAATTGGCATTGAATTGTGGGTGTGTATATGTACATGACTAGTCTTGAGATGAACGCGTGTATGTCTACCTTGTGTGTGTCGCTAAGATGGCCACTGATGCCGAGAGCAACATTGAAGAAGCCAAATAAGTAAACAAACAAACAAACAAATCACGGAGCTGGTGGACGTTAGAGACACCAGTGCCATTTATCACCATTCATTGTTCGATATTAAGATAGAATAGATGGTAAAAATGGCACACACACTCACACACACACTTTCAGGGTGTTGGTATCTACTTATAGCCTAGGCCATCTTTATTTAGGGCAACAATTCTTTTTTTTTTATTTTTATTTTTTTATTATTATTTTTTTAAGATCCTCAGAAAGATCTTTACCATGAACTTCCAGTGACCAGTATGAGAGGGTGTGAGAGCAATAACACCAAATGTAACAAACCTGCTCCGTATTCACACCTGAGACCGGATAGGGAAAATGGCTAATTGGGCACAGTTTTTGAGCACAGCAAATGTACAGTGTTATACAATCTGTAGACTGATTATTTTACATTGAATAAAAGTGTCATATCTTCAGTGTTGTATAATGAAAAGACTTAATGAAATATCCAAAAATTACAAAGATGTGAGGGGTGTACTCACTTTTGTGAGATACTGTATATGTGTATGCATTTCTCCTTAATATAACCTGAAACATCATCAGATCTTCATTACATCATCAAGGTAGAAGAATTTGTTGAGAACAAAATATTATGCTTTAATTTGTAGATTGAAGACGATCTAATATTACATATCTGTGAGCAGCGAAAGTATATGAACTAACTCGCGCAACATTAACTTCAACCCGACCAGATTTGGGCTCTTTGCTCTCTACAGAACAGATCTTCAACTTTGGGATGTTGGCTTGTTTCCTCAAATTAACCGCTCAATTCCACAGCATCTCTTCTAGATTTAAGTCAGCGCTTTTTCATTTGCAAATCATATTCCCAGTTTTATGATTATTTGGCTGACAGCTTTTAGTGATTAAGGTCATTGTCTTGTTCCACAATGCATGTTCTCCTGAGATTCAGTTTATGGACAGATGTTTTTGCTGGTGTATATGAGATTGCATTTTTCTGTCCGTAATGGCAAGCCATCCTGCTAAGATGCCGTAAACATGCCCAAACCGTGATACTAATGTTTCTAGGCTAGAGTGCAGTTTGTCCTTTCTCCTCATGTAAACCAAAAAGGTATTTTGGTCTTTTCTTTTTATGACCTGTCCGTGTGATATTTAACAAATTGCTGAAAGGCAGCGATGTTCTTTTTGTATAGCAGTGGCTCTATCCTTGCAACCTTGTTTTTTATTGTTCGCCGTTCTCATGATGGCGAAACCAGAAACACTGGCAATTAGCAAAGATCTTAAAGAAGTTACCCTGCATATATTTGTGACCTTAGACGGCTTGCTTTGGGAGTGATCTTTATTTGTTGATCGCTTGTTCCAGAAGGTAACGATGGTCTTGAATTTTTCCTCTGTCTGACTATGGATTTGGGGGAGTCTAAAGTCTCTAAAGAGATGGAGAACATTTTGCCATGCTACACATCCAGAAACATGTTTAGATCAGACTTTAAGAGATTTCTGCTCTTTAAATGCAGGGTGGCACCCACACCTGGTTGTCATCCCACTGATTAGAACTGCTTGACTGTAATTTCTGCCCCTTACCTTTCAAATCATCTTGTAGGTTCACAAACTTTTGGCACTCCCATATATGCAATTTTGGATCATTTTTCTAAATTCATAATTAAACAAAATGGTTGTCACGTTTATGTAAATGGGTTCTTTTTTTATCTATTTCTAGGACTCGTCTGAAAATCTGATGACGTTTTTGATGATATTTGTACAGAGTCGTGAGAACATTATAAAGAATTTAATCTCATAACCTTCTGATTCTTAACCCAAAGCTTTATCTCAGTCACCACTGCCTTTTACAGTTTGTTCCCTTCAGAGGTTTCATTCAGCTACAAAGTCAGTAAACGACGTTTGCTTTCATTTTTTATGGATCTGTTAACTTGCCACCGTTTGCTACTGTGGATCATCACCTTAGATTTAAACACAACATGTCATTAAAAACTGGGTTTATTTAAGGGGAAAAAGTAATAGAACATTTGTGAGCTTCACATGATCATTTGCTTCAGAATGTTTCTCTTTCCCTCTCTTTCAGACTCCTCACAGTCCTCTGTCTCATTTCAGGTGTTTTTTTTTCTGTCTGGAATAAGAACTCTAGGACCTCCATGTTGTCCCTGGAGCTGAGCTGTCAGTCAGGCTGGTGCAGATCTGCCCCCTGTAGCTGGCAGCGCTCACGCGGAACTGAGCTCCATCTGTCCCTCGAGATTGGACTGTTAGATTCCAGAAATTTTGGATCTGACTCAGATTCTGAGTTCTGTTTTTGGGAATCATTTGAATCAATTCCATACAACTAACTGCAAAACTGAAAATTCATTACGGAAAAGAGATCTCGTGAAATAAGCAGTGTATTATAAATTAAGTACATAATGCAAGACAGGCAATCATGATGAAATAATTAAGCTCATCTCTGCTGGGCCTCCAGGGAACAAGTCCGGTTCAGGAGTAAACAGCTCGTACTGATAACCAAATCAGAAGCTTCTTGTGTCTTTTAATAAATGTTGTATTTTAACATTATGCAGTGGTATGTTTTCATCTTATTTTAACTTTAAAGTTTTTTTTTTAATACTAAGTGCATTAGTTCGTTTTGTACCGAGACACACTTGTCACACAGCTAAGTCAAATCAGTTTTGCTCTACGACCTACGAAGTTTTGAAAGAATGCCAGGAGCCACTTTTAAATCGACTCCAATTGCTCCTTTTATTTGACATTTTTGGACTTTGTTTCTTCCTGTTAATTAAAAGATTCCAGTGTTTTAGAGCCGACTGTAATTTAGCACAGGTTTTCTGTGAGGAACGCCACTTTTTAAAACATTTTCTCTGTGTCGATCAACTCAATACCAGGAATCAGACACCCAAATATGTTTTTGTAAGTCGTTTTATAGTCATATTTTATAAAATGATTCCTTTATATTTTAATAAAAAATTATTAAATTAGTTATCGTTTATAATAAATTCTATTGAATTACTGTTGAAGCTTAGTATCCATTATTTAAAAAAAAGAAAATCCAATCGGATCACGGAATTCATTTCATTTTATTATACTGTCTTATTTTAGTTTACAAAAATGTATATTTGCACTTTTTGTATATTTTTACCTTTTGGTTGGAGTCCCGGAAATGCCCTGTGGACAAGAGAGATGGCACGTGTCTGAGGGAGGGGAGGCGGATCAGGGGATCATTTCATAGCACTGACACACATTGTGAAGTCGACTGCAACGGTTTACTCTCAAATCATGTGCACTTTAAAAACCAGTTTGGTTGTAGTATTTATTCTGTCATTTCACCGCATTTTACCTACCCAGGAAAAATGTATTTCATTTCGAAACATCCCCTAATTTTTATGAGCAGTATGGAAACCTGGACAGTGCTTTGATTGTGACTCACAAACGGGGGAACTTCCAAAGAAACTTCCAAAGCGGAGGATAAGCCCATGCGTAAGTAGGTGTTTGTGGCGGTGCTGGACTGTTGTAAAGCATATTATCGAAACCGTAGGAGGCGTCTTTCAGCCCTCTCACGTCCACCAGTGAAGGGTAAAAACAGCGGGGTTTAGTGGCAGTTCGGGGCAATTATGATTCTGAGAGGTAATGAGGCGTGGATTTTGACCACCAGGAGGCAGCGGCGGTCTGCGGGACGAACTAAAAGTCTCACAAAGCGGGAACACTGGCTGCATTTTCTTACAGGCTTTTACTCGAGTTCAACGTGTTCCCTCTAGAGAAAGAATGCGTGTGTGTGTGTGTTGGGTGTGTGTGTGTTGGGTGTGTGTGTGTTGGGTGTGTGTGTGTTGGGTGTGTGTGTGTTGGGTGTGTGTGTGTTGTGTATGTATTGTGTGTGTGTGTGTGTGTGTATGTATTGTGTATGTATATGTGTGTGTGTGTGTGTGTGTGTATTTATTGTGTATGTATCTGTGTGTGTGTGTGTGTGTGTGTGTGTGTATATATATATATATATATATATATACTGCTCACAAAAATGTTACTATTCCTGTGTATGAAGCAGAACAGTTTTATTTTGTTATAAAATGTATTTTGCATTTCTAGGGCTGAGTTTTTTGACAAAGATGGAGTGATGAAAGATATTCGAGCCATTTTCCAGGTGTACAGTGCCCTTCAGGAGAAGGTGCAGGTGAGTCGCCTGCTAAAAGAAGTCTGTTTATGAAACACATTAAAGCACTGCTGCAAGTCATTTCTTGTTGTTCAAACATCTTTCAGTGCCTCTTTGAATCCATCTTTGAGAAATGGAGTAGAATTCCATTTAGCACCATTGTCTGTGGTGTACTGTGGAGCTCAAAAGCTGTTTTGTCTTTTTCTAGGCCGTTTGTGCTGAGGTGGATCAAAGTGAACGAGTGAAAGAGAAAATCCAGCAGGAAGTGAAAAAGCTTAAAGAGGAAATCACTCTCAGGAAATACAGCGCCACTGCTGAGGAGAGGAGTATGTGTTTCACTCCTAGTTTAAGCTTTATCATTTCTGATCAGTTACATATTCACTTGTACAGCAGGCATCAACCTTATTTGTCTTTCGCATATATTGTCTTTATGCGTCTATATTGTTTTGTGTCTTCTGTGTGATATTTGATCATTTGAAAAGGGTATTGATTTTTGCTCTGGACTATGAAGCCTTTTTGTATTTGCACGACACGTGATTGCAGTGTTCATGCAATATAAATGTCTAAATGACTAGAAACTGAACTTTTAAATTGTAGCTAAAATGTTGTAACGTAGCTTCACTGTATTTTATCAATAACTGAGTGAAAATATTCATTTTTTTATTTCTGAAGACTAACAAAATGAATACACAGTGACATATTTGCTAATTTAAGATGAATTTAGATTTTCAGTTATTTCTGATAACTGCAGTTTTGCCAGTGATACTTATCATGTATATTATTATGCATTTAAAAAAACAAATGTGGTATACACATCTACCATAACGTTAAAACCAGTGATGTGAAATGAAGCATGTAACATTGACAGTGTGTGATGCTCTGAGCAATGTTCTGCTTGAAAAGGATCCTGGCATTCATGAGGATTTTTCGTTGACACATATTACCTACCTAAACATGCAGTCCATGTTCACCCTTCAGAGTGATAATAGTCCCCAATGACAGTGGCTTTTTCAGCAGATGCACATTGCCACATTGCAGTTATTGCTCAGGAATGTTTTGAAGAACTCAGCAGAGAGTTCAAGGTGTTGACTGCATTGGTCTTGTGAAGTCTTTGCTTCAGTAGGTGAGAGCCTTGGTGGTAAAAGCTGGGCCTACACTATATTTTTGGCAGTTGGTTTTAATGTTATGGGTGACCGGTGTATCACAATACTTATCTCTGCTACGCAACGCGTAGTATGTGTACATATCTTTGTCTTGACCTCGTTTTGTCCTTGCTTTGTTAGAAATCCAGGAGTCATTAAACACTGACGTGCACTTGCTGCAGGATGATGCTGTTCTGTCTGATTCTTCTCCTCCTTCACTGACCCCTGTGGCCCTGCAGAGTCCTCCACTGGATGCGAGCATGGACTGGCATGCAAGCTCAGCATCTGTGCCACTCTATGCCAAAGAGCTGGCCCCTGAGCCACCCAGTGCCATCCTTCTGCCTCGCCCCCAGGCTGTAGGTTCACCCGGGCACCCTTCCCCCAGCCCGGGTATGGGCAACGGCGACGGCTCCAGCTCTGACTCACTAAGCCGACATGCCATTGGTCAGGAGGACCAGGACGATGAAGATGAGGACAGTAGCGAATATGAGAACTTGGTTAGTGAGCAGTTTCAGTCACCCCCTTTGACTGAACCTGTTTCTTTAGGACGGCCGGCCACACTCTGGCCTGATGGAGATGCTAACAGTTCCACGGGCTCATCTTGATCAGCACACAAAGAGACTTTAGGGATGGGGAGAGGAGGGATGGAAGATCACTGCTCATCAGTTCTTTCTGATCTCTTTCCAGTCCCAGAGAGAGAGGCACATCCTGCTTATCGATTACTTGTTGGCACTGCTATCGACCTAGATCATACAAATATTACATTTACCACTTGCACTATTTCTGGCCTTTGTTTCACCGATTTCCAAGTAGGTAAAGGAAAGGGAATGACATCTTCTGCGGCCTTTAAACCCATCTTCATGCAAGACTACTCCATGCCTAGTGATTCTTTCTCTGGTTTTACTTCACAAATCAGTGAAAAAAAAAATGAACATTTCACCCTCCAATCTATGGACGCTGCTTTCAGTTCCAGACATGAACTGTTTAGTCTTGCAACAACCTATTTATGGAGACATCTGATCATTTTGGCCATTCATAAATTAGAGGTGCTCAAAACTAATTTTACATATACAAATCATTAATGGCACTTGATTTAAACCATATAAATATTCTTTATAAATGACAAGGTGACTTTTTTTTTTTTTTAAATGTTCTGCACTTTTCGTTGTACTCAATCATATGGTTGGAGTAAATGTCTCTTCCATACCACTGAACTCAAGCTTGTTATGTTAAATTGGAGCGTGAAAACAAAACCTTTCAATCTCAGGATTCTTTTTCAGTAGATTGCTTGATTGTATCTCTCGATCCTTATTCTCCTGGCTCTGGTGGAAATAGAAAAAAAAAATCTGGGTTTTGTCAAAGCAATGCAGTGGTGCGTGGTCTAGCTCATGTTTTTGTAGCTTCACAAGAGGAAGTAGAAGGTTATTTATCTTCTGTTCATCTCAGACTTGCATCCATTACATACATACTCACCATGAGTCAAACTGAACGTTTATGTGTGGAGACTGGATATCTTTTATGGATCTCTGCTTAAAGCATATTGTCTCTTTGCCTTACAGATACAGAAGTTTGATTCATTGTGAATCTTTATTTTGTGTGCAAAATAGAAGAAATCACAGATATTCTTTTTCTCTGTCTCTCTCTCTGTCTCTGTCTCTCTCTCTCTCTGTGTGTGTGTGTGTGTGTGTGTGTGTGTGTGTGTGTGTGTGTGTGTGTGTGTGTGTGTGT
>JAUZST010004803.1:0-16027 GCA_034779995.1 Parotocinclus haroldoi
CAAATAAGTGAATAAAATTACATGTATATAATAGGATTTGTTTCAGTACTTTAGGATTCAGGCTGAATAAGTAGCTGGTCCCATTAACCGGATTCCACTGTATTTGGTGTTAAGTCAACATCAGTACACTGCATTATTACATGCATATTTGCTGTATGATTGAGGTGTATGTACAGTTATTTAATATAGTATGTAAACCACATCCAGATTATGTAACATGCAATTTCACAGATTACATTGTGGACCTTAAGCAACACACACCTATTGACACACCTTTTAGTTGCTTTTAACTTGTTTGATTGGCAAATCATTGCATACAGACATGGCCATTGTGTAGAGTCCTATTTCAATGCATCCGTTGTTTCATCCTCTTTTCACAAAAGAACACACAAGTGACAGAGGCATGGAACAAGATCTCCCAGTCATTCAAATGCAGTCCTATTGAGGGTGAGAAATATTTGCTTGCATGTTTTTTTTGACTCATTAACCTTGTTGAATAAATTGTTTATTATTATAATTAATTAGATTATTAGAGGTTTTTAATAAATACTCTTCCTGAAATTTGGATTCATATAACAGTTAATTTTTACTCAGATCTGTAATATCCCCAGTTGATGTTGATTCCTAGTAATGTCTGTGTCCCTTCTGTTGCCCATTAGGTATGCTGTCACACCAATTAAAACAACACGTTATTGATGGTGAGAAGACGATCATCCAAAACCCCACAGACCAGCAAAAGTAAGATGTGTACACCTCTTTGCTCTGTGTAGAAAATCAGTGTATAAACATAGCAATGTTATCAAATAAACCTATAAAAGGTTAGCAGGTTACCAGATTTCAAATAGAAAACGGTAAATTCAGAAATGAATGTTTTGATAGAAAATACTATTAAATTCAGTGTATTTGTGTTTTGCTTACAGGAAGGACCATGAGAAAGCAGAGTTTGAAGTTCATGAGGTGTATGCTGTTGATGTACTGATCAGTACAGGAGAAGGGAAGGTAGCTACATAATAATCCTAGAAAACGCACCAAATACAGACCACAGTGCCATTATTCACAGGGACACTCGTACCACTCAAAAATGTACCTCTTATTTACTATTACAAAAAAATCACCAAAATGTCAAAAACAATTTTAAGTTGAAAATGTCACTTTCCTTTTTTTGCCCAAAAGAGAAAAAGGACATATCTGCCTGGAAAATGTTAGGAGACTGCAGAAACAGTGAACATACAGTAAACATGCACAGCTTGGAGCAAAGACTTGAAAGTTGTCGCACTCTGTGTGTGTGTGTGTGTGTGTGTGTGTGTGTGTGTGTGTGTGTGTGTGTGTGTGTGTGTGTGTTGCACAGTACACAGACATCCATTGATCTCACTAGTGGTTCAAGTGTTCGTGTACCCTAACTGAACACGATCCCATATTATTTAGTGCCCATGGCACAGAAACTGCAGTATTGACATGTTCGTGTAACACTTTCTCGGTTACTTAAGCCTGGTTTGAGAGTCACCAAGGGTTCAGTTTGAGCTGCAACAGATTCACAGTGGAAATGTCATCATGTGGGTCATTTCACAAACTACTGAGACATTAGATGTGATGTTTCTAATCTGGTCATACCAGGTTTCTGTGACTAATTTTTTAAAGGGTTTAATTTAAATAATAAAAAAATACAAAAATATAGAAAATAAACAAACCTTTTAGTTTTTGAGCATATTAAGAATGTATGCTTCAGGCAAGAATTTTGCCAATAAGACATTAATTAAATGTAAGTTGCACTTATATAATGTTTGCATCTCAATAATAGTTAACAAACCATATTGAAAACGTTAACGGTGTTGTATGCTTGTACATTTTCTACAGGACTGAATTCTGAACAAATTGAATATTCTGATGCCCTTTTAAATCTGCTTACAGTGTAATCTTGATCAATTTTTTTAAATGATGGGGTTTCTTTGCTGAAATGCATTATGTTCAATGTGGTTAAATATGCCATAACCTAAATCGCTTTATAGCAGATCTTATTGATGAGCGGTAATCATTATTCAACCTTTTGTCTTTTCGAGGCAAGAGATGGAGGCCAGAGGACCACTATTTACAAAAGGGACCCCAGTAAACAGTATGGTCTAAAGATGAAGACCTCCAGAATGTTCTTTAGTGAAGTGGAAAGGCGTTTTGACGCCATGCCTTTCACTCTCAGGTACAGAATTGCTTTTAATCTTAAATATTATATGAATGCCAGCTGAGGTGTTTTTTTCCCCCCTTGTGCTCTCTCTTATAAAGCTACAAGTACTCCCTATTTTACAATGGGCCGGTTTGATGGGAATCTGTTAACAAACAAAATACTTCATTCAGCAGGAAAGGGGGGGGGGTCACCTGGCAAATGATATTCTCCCACAGATGACAGCAGAAAGCTGATTTGAAGTGGGCTGCAGTGTCCTCAGTCCACCAGTGGCCTAACCATTTTGTTTTTGTTTTACACATTCAATAATGTACATGATCTATTCAGCAATGTATTATACAACAAGCTTTGTGTTAAGGATTTTGCCCAGCTGAAGGGTAACATGCCTTACGCATGTTTAAAGCTGTGATTCTGACAGCATATATGAATTCCTTCCATGATTGGAGTAACTGTATTACTTTTTATGAAGCTACATTACATTTTTTTAAGCATCTGACCTTGCTTTCTACAGGGCGTTTGAAGATGAGGGGAAGGCCCGACTGGGAGTTGTTGAGTGTGCCAAACATGAGCTGCTGCAACCCTTTAGTGTACTCAACGAAAAGGAGGGTAAGGATTTGAACTGTCTGCACTTTACTCTTTTTATTTTATGTTATGAAAATAAATCAACTGAACAGCAATAGTCTTTTGTTCTTTTCTTTTTTTCTAGGAGAGTTTGTAGCACAGTTTAAATTCACAGTGCTGCTGATGCCCAACGGGCCTTTAAGAATCACCAGTGGACCATTTGAGCCTGAGCTCTACAAATCTGAGCATGAGGTTCAGGATCCTGAGCTGAAGGTAAAGAATAGCCACTTTACTTGCTATAGTCACATTGAGCAGCACTGATTAATTTAGTCATTAAATGGGTATTCACTTGTATTTTATCATTGTGCATCTAGAAAGGAAATTACTCACCCAGTCGAGTGCTAAACATATTTTAACTGTAATTCTATTTCAATAATAAACATTTTTAGTTGCTCGTACTTGACACTAAAGACTACTACATACACATGAGCAGACAGCTTCAGTATGATATATTTCTTTAAATTATGTTTAAAGGTTTTAATTCAATTCAATTTTATTTATATAGCGCTTTTTTACAATGTCTCAATTGTCTTGAAGCAGCTTTACAGTAATGCATTATCTTAAAAGGCCAATCCCAAGTTGCGCAAGCCTGCAAAGTGTTATCTCATGCCAGTTACTTTGACAGACTAAGCTGTTGTCATGTTCATGCATCGAAATTTAGGGTAATGAGCAAAGCTTTGTAATTGTTTAGAATCCTGTTCTCTGTAGGTTGTGTGGTGCGGTATGGCGGATGCCTCATGTAACAAAAATGTCGTTAATTTTTTTTTGTAGAGCTTGATCTTGAACTGACCGATTACATTGACTAGGCCAGATGTAATGTCTTGGGTGCAAATGGTAACAATTTTCTAGTAAACCAGGGGCTGTGTTCATAAAGATTCTTACTGCTAAGAGCTGCTCCTAGATGCAGATCTAAAACAAATCGTAGAATTGTGGATGCTTCCCTATGAAAGTTTGGTATAGATCCTAGTAAGTATAAAAATCATTGTTAAACAGCTTAACCCCTAAAAGTGCTCCTAAAGTGAAAAACTGTTAGGAGGTTTAGGAGTTCTCCAAGATAATGGAGAATAGACGATGAGGCAGCAGAACTTACTCCAAACATTGCATAACAGCGAGATAATTACATCTACCAACTAGATCATGCAGGAATAATCTTTGTGGTGGGTTAGAGATATGCTCACAAATCCTACCTAGTGCAACAATGAATTGAGTGTCCCATTCAAACTAACATCAACAGTTAAATAAATTAGACACTGCAACATCATACGTGAAAAGAACAGAACATTTTTCTCCAGTTTGTTAGCTATCCAATAGAATAAGCAGGTTTTTTACTAGCCCAGTATTTACACCGTCCATAAAATAAGGCAAATAAAGTTCTATGTTTGATTAGTGTAAAACATGCAGTAACAGCCTTTGTCATTTAAAAGGCTCATGATGGGTAATGCCAAGATGGAGGCCGATTTTTTTTATTTATTTATTTATTTTATTTATTTTTTTAATTTAAGAGATATACATAGTGACTGATTTAGTCGTGTATAACTGAAAAATGGGTGGCCAACGGGTTGGTCATGGATAGCAACCTTTACGCTCGGCACGGCAGAAACACCAACGCAGCCTTGTATGGAAACCGCTTTCACTAACATTTATTCACAATTTAGGTCTGTTTTAAATTGTGTGTTTGTTTATTAAACAGTTCAGTGCTAACACAAGCCAGCATCTGCTGCCATCTTTCTTTATAATTGTAGAATTGTCAATTAAAAAATTTGAACAAAATGGTCTGTATCTGTGTGCTGCCATTTTATAATTCTTCAAATCGGTCAAGAAAATTGCAACTGGAGCATTTCTGTTTATACAGTATTTCCCTAATAAAGAGAATGATGGTGCATGACGGAAGTAACAACTAATTATAGTCTCCATTAGGAATGCGTGATTGGATTTTATGAGTTCGTATGAATTATGTATCCATCTATTTTTGAGAAAGGTTTAGTTGCTAATGTGCCCTGAACCCTAACCTTTGTTTTACCTGAATATTTTTAGTTGTTACAGATTTGCATAAGATTACGTTGGCTTTAGGATCCAGTCTGTTTTCAAATTAATGTATCCACATGTTAGTGATTTTAGTGAACATAAATGTGAAGGCTAAGTAACTAAGTAGCCTGAAGTAAGATCAATGGCTTGATCCATTTCCATCCAAGTATATTTTTCTTTTAATTTCTTTCAGTCCCTGATACAGAGCTCCGCGAGTCGTAAAGCACAGAAAAAGAAGAAAAAGAAGGTGAGTCGTTTGCACTGGCATTGTGCATATAGTGTTTGCTATATAGTGTTGCTCCCTGTTTTATGATGCCCAACCTACATTTCAACTTCATGAAGGGAATCTGTTAATAAACACAAATATACGTTTAGCAAAAAAAGTTGTGCATTTCAAATTTTCTCCCCACAAGTGATATACAGTATGATCCTCTGCTTCACTCTCTCTGGTAAATGAGGAACTCTCGCAGTGTGTGAGGAAAAGCCTAGCAACAATGTGTGCGTGTGTATGTGTGTATGTGTATATGTGTGTGTATGTGTATATGTGTGTGTATGTGTATATGTGTGTGTATGTGTGTGTATGTGTATATATGTGTGTGTATATCTCTGTGTGTGTGTATATATCTGTGTGTGTGTGTGTGTGTGTATGTGTGTGTGTGTGTGTGTGTGTATATATATATATAAATAAATAAATAAAATTTACATATATTAGATATATATATAAATGAGTGGTGCTGATCATCGATACCGATCACTGTAAATTTTTCAATTTAGTTATGAGGAGTGCTACTGCCTATGTGATTTGGAAAAAAGGAACAATAAAATGGTCTTATCTTATCTTTTTACTGACATTTTCCAAGAGAAAAAATACAAAATACTTGCAGGCACAACTATTGTTCACCACTGAAAAGGGATGGTCATCTAACTCGATGAATTTATTTGCTTAGCCATCTGACTGTCACGAGTGTTGGCAAGTTTGGGGTGCTTTAATTGTCATCTGACTGTTGCTGCTCCGGGTGCCTTCCATTTATTTTCCAAAAACTTTTTTTCAAAAAACATTTTTAACCACGAGAGATTTTGCAAATGTGATTTGTGGCAATTTGAGACAATTCTGGTCTTATTTGATATGCTACATGACTACCTTCCCATTGGGGGGAAAACTTTACCATGATCCAACTTGGCGGTTGGCCCCTCCCAATATTACTTGCTGGGGTATTTAGATATGTCATTTTCCCTTTTGTTTCTGAAATAAAAGGGTGTCCTGTGGTTTTGACTCACCCTGTACATTCCTGCAGGGTCCTTATATTTGATTCCTTTCTTAATTAAAACTTTTTTTTATCTTACTATATTTCGCAGTAAAATCACAATACATTATTAAAAAAGACACTTTAATGATTCATGTTAATGATGTTTAATGTTTATTAAGCATGTTTAAGGTAGGCTACGCTATGATGAATACAGTGTATATATTAAACTCTGCAATATAACAAAGATGGATTTTATCATAAAATGCCACCACTTCACCTTCATTCATCTGATCCCTGTCTTGCATTTCTCACTTTTTCCTCTTTCTGATCCATATGTTCTTTCTATCTCCCAGGCTTCCAAGAATGCAGAAAATGCGACGGGGCAGCAAGTAGAGAATGATGTTGCAGCAGAATAAACTCCCTACACCCAAAAAAATAGTCGTCTGATTGCCTACGCCCACAATCAGAAATTCACAACATCTTGAAAGACTTGCAAGAGTACATTGAAATGTTATCCCACTCTTAATTTGCCCATTGACACCACTGAAGAAGTGACTCTGCAATCCATTAACAACCACTGGAATTACATCAGATTTGAATTGGACAACATTGACTTTGTATTGCTTTTCATATGATTCAATTGGCACTTTTTTAAGCACTTGGTTTACACCAGAAACTGGAACATGCAATAGTTTGGAGCTGTAATTGATTACAAAAAAACCCCCAAAATATATTAAAGTCTTTCTTTCATACAGTTTGTATTTTGCATTATCAGTTGTGGATCTAATAACGTTTTGGACTGGTAGCTTCAGCAATTAAAATAGTTTGAAAAGTAACAAAATTGTTATTTTAATGGCTGAAATGTAACTTGTTGTAAGCTAAACCTCTAACCTTTCTTCTTTTACCTCAAAATAATTTTTAATTAAGAATTGCTATACACTGACCTTTGTGTGGACTGTTACCCTTACACTTACTTGACAGTTATGTCAAGTCTTTAAATCAGAGGTGCAGTGTCTAAAATGACTGTGCTTAAAATATTTTAATTATTTTTACATTGGCTTCATAAAAACAAGTATTCAAGCTTGGAAAATGTACCAATTGTAATTTAAGCAGCAAGGTCAGTGGAATTAGATCATAAGTAAACCACTCACTTGTGATCATTTCCAAATATGGTCCAAATTTGAGTGCGAAGGATGCGTGTTTTGGTATTTGTGGCATCTCTGAACTAATTATGTAAAATTTCTAGGTTATAATTTCCAAAGTTTGTTGATTTTAAATTTAATCTTGTCCGACTCTAAAACAAGAGAGCTCAGTGTCATTTGGTCGAGACCGCGGTGAAGTGTCTGGGTTCAGGTTTAGAATATTGCTCATGTGGAACCATACAGAGCAGATCACATAGAAAGTGTTGTGGCTGGAAAAGCTATTCCATTTCCAGTTCCTTGGATATGATGTGATGTGCCTAAAACACCTACAGACTGACACAACCTTGTTTTTCTAGGAAACATACTGTGTATGGGACTATTTTACAACTAAGGAATAAAACAAAACTTTGGAGTATTTCTTCTGTAACACTTCTTCCTCACTTAATGTCTAGATGTAATGGTCATGATTTTCAGTTTGGGGTTTATTTTTAGGTTTGTTGCTGTCACTTTCATCATACCTCCTGAGGTTTTCAGCCCTACCTGCCCGTTCATTTATCTATTTTAGTTTGTTACCTTGGGCCTTGTTTTCATCTTTGGACACTTGTGCCAAATGGTTATGCGTTATGGTTTTGTTTATTCTCCCAATCCACATGCTTCATATATGTTTGATTCTTCTGAGATCCTGAGCTTTAAGTTACCAAAGTATAAGTGACTTTTCTATTGCCAAAGGGAAGTTAGGAACATTGCTAAAATAATATTTAGACACCACTTTGGGAATCATTTTGAGTACTTCATGATAATCCAAAAAAGATTGTATTGATATGTAGCCAGAAAATATGTGGATGCATAATAATCTCTGTCTGTCTGATTAGGGCATATTTATTTGGATTAAGTAGATGGACAACCCCTGGCAAAAATTATGGAATCACCACTCTTGGAGGAAGATCTTTTAATTTTGTAGAAAAAAGTTAGATCAGTGAGGAATGCCACAGACTTTTTTTATTCCAACCATCTGGCAATAAGAACAGTTAAAAAAAAAGAAGAAAGAAATATAGTTTCTGACGTCAGTCACAATTGTGTTTTTATGTAGAGGGAAAAATGGAATCATGAAAAAACATTGCACCATTAGTACTTTGTTACACCATCTCCGGCTTTTATAGCAGCTTGAATTCTCTGAGACATGGACTTGACTAGTGACAAAGTGTTCTTCATCAATCCATCTCCTGCTATCTGTTATTGCTGTTGCCAGATCCGCTTTGCAGGTTGTAGCCTTGTCATTGACCATTTTCCTCAGTTACCACCAGAGATTGAGATCTGGACTATTTGCAGGCCATGCCATTGATGATTTCTTGAAGGAATGTTTTCACAGACTTTGCCCTGTGGCAAGATGCATTATCATCTTGAAAAATGAAGTAAACATCACCAAACATCCTTTCAGCTTATGGAATAAGTAATGGGTCCAAAATAGATTTTGGCATTTATTGAAGGTAATGACTGTCATGTCCCCTCTGCCTTTACCTGACATGCAGCCACATGTCATAAATGACTGGATATAGATATCTATATCTATGACTAGAAATTTGCATGTTCTCTTCAGACAGTCATATTTATCATTTCTATTGGACCAGCACCAAACAAACGTTTCAGCGTCACCTTGCCCAATGCAGATCCGCGATTCATCACTAAAGATTACTTTCATCCAGTCATCTACAGTCCATGATTGCTTTACTTTAGCGCACTGTAATCTTTTTCTTTTCTGTTTTTGAGTTCCTGAGAACTTTCATTTGACTTTTTTGTATGTAAATCCTATTTATTTTAAACGATTTCTTACAGTTCGATCACAGACATTGACTCCTGTTTCTGCCCAATTGTTTCTTATTTGTTTTGTTATGCATTTTGTCTTATATGTTTTGTTATGCAGTTTTCAACACACATTGTTTTACATTTCCCATCTTCATGCCAACATGTTTTCCTTGGTCTATCCGTATGCTTCCCTTTTAAACCTTCCCAGTTTGTTTGTACTTGACCCAGATTTTAGACACAGCTGACTGGGAACACCAACATCTTTGATAGATGTCATCAAGTGATAAATATATGCTTAACATGCATAATTATTACAGATATTAAGCAATTTTCACTGTTTAATCCCACTGTTGCTTGTCAGGCTTGAGGGGAAGCTGGCACCTGCACCCAGACAACACATGGTACCTGCGTAAAGTGCCCTGGTCCATCGCATGCCTGTTCCAACTACAAACAAGCAGAAAACCACAGAATATTTTGTATGATGGTACACTAATCAAACAGAAGGTTGTGCAACTTCCATATGGGTTTATGCTGTTTAGTAAAAAATGAAAGGCATTTATGTCTTGGTAACAGGAAGGCCTTGTAAGTAAGGGTTGTTGCAGATGTATTATTCAGGAGGGTTCATTTCAAGTCTCTCATTACTGCTGTTACTCAGCAAACACATTGTAGCTAGCTAGCCATTTTCCTTCAAATATTAATTTATTCACTTTCTTATCCACTTGATCCTGGTCAGAGTTGAGTGGAAGAGCTGTTGCCTAACAGATCTTCCCCAAATCTTGGTGTAGTAAAAATACGTAATACGTAGAAAGGACAGATTAGCAATTAAATATTAAAAAGTAAAAGGTTATTTTACGTACTGAGGGTACATGTTGGTCACAATTGTTTTGAATATTACGATAACTCGTAAAGGAAAGGAACTGCGTCCTAAGCATCGTACTGCTATTAAATGCTGTGCCCCGTATTTTGGAATATTGTAGTGTTGTATTATTAAATACTGTGGCCTTTCGTTTCTCTCGAGCGGCGCCGTGTCTTCATTTCCGGTGCCACGTCGAGATCCGTTTCTATCGTAACTTGTTACCACTAGAGGCGGTGCCTTCGGTTCGCTCTAGACTTGTGCACGCGTGAAAGTAAGAGCTTCGTATAATTCGCCTCTAACGCGCTATCGGTTTTAATAATGTACCAGATTAAGCCACTATATAGCCACTTACCAGCCTTACTGTAACGGCTGACCACGAACATTGCTCATTGTGAAGCCTTAGGCCTGTTTACAACAACAATCAGATATGCTCACAGTATCACACAAAGCTCATAGAAGAACTAGTGAGTCCTAAATTATAGTTCGCTTAACAAGGTAGTGAGGCGAACCCTGGTTCAGAGATAACGGAGGGTAACACATTTCGTTTCTAATGTCTGTGCTATAGAAATTTGTATTTTCATCTCCATCACTATCAATGCTAGTGATTAAGACGATAATAATAACAGACCAAATAAGCCTAAAGTACAATAAAACGCTTTGCTTTTGCAGAACTTCTGGCACGTGGCTTTAGAGTAACATCCTCAACCTGACAGTTTATTCAGTCGATGAAGCTTTACTTACTTCTACACGTGCCCGAGAGTCAAGAGAACGCTAAATGTGTTTAGCTAAATAACATGCGACCTCTAGTGGTAACAAGCTACGATGGAAACAGATCTCGGCGTAACACGGGTTGACAAACCGCCTGAACACCGGACTGTAAGGGAACTGGAAGAGTGGCTTGAAGGTTGTGGATGGAAGCATGGAGTGTGTGAGTGCTTTTTAAATTGTCTTTTTTTTACTCAGTGGTAATAACGAGCAACTTACCGTTTACATTCGGAACAACTAGCTGGCGTAGTTATTCTTCTAGCTGGCTAACGCTATGAACAAGTTTTGGCCAGTTCAGCAAACTAGCTAGACCCAGAGGCTGTGTTCCAAACCGCGCTGATCTGTGCTTAAAAGTATGTAAGAAAATATCACAGTTACTATTGGTTACGTTTGACTTGACATAATGCATGTATGCAGTTTGAGGCGCAGCCTAACGCTTGTGTAGTAGGGTTAGTCAAACTAATTCGCTTACGGTCATGATATACATCTATACAGGAAATATACTGTACAAAACTATATTATGCATAAATATAGAAATCACCTTAACGTATATTGGCGCAAAATTTATAATAACGAACAATTTTAGACCAAATGCCATGCACATTGATAGTTAACATTAGCAGAGTCCGATAACGTTAGAATAAATCATAACCGTATGCTACTTATAGCTAATATGCAGTATTAGGTTATGTGATAATGTTGTTTTTGCACGCTGCTGCTCGTGACTTCGTGACTTTTTTTTAAATTGATAATACAAGTGAGATTGTATGCTATTCAAGCCTAGTTCTGAATGAATAGCTTCTGCATCGTGATTGTAACACTGTACATGGAATGATACACTTCTGCTAAGCTTAGTTACAAAGAACTTGGATTAAAATATTTACGTGGTTTACGTGCTGGATCGCATCCAAATAGACAAAAGTCCTTGTGCGTTCAAGCTGCAATCCTTGTTTAGATTAACATGGACATAACAAATGTCCGAGCCAGCTTTGCGAGTCCGATCCCATAAGAACAACAGCAAAAAAAAAACACGATGTAACTCCCTTTTGTGGCTGGACTATTAATCACAAGGAGGAGGACACCACCAAGCTGCCCTTGTTGAGCCCTTGAGCATTACCCTTCAACAGCTTGGATTTTATCTTGTGGTGTTGTCTCTACATGCTACACTACTAAATTATATGTTGAAATACTACATAAATATGATGTCACATACAGTATTTGGTAGTAGTGTTTATATTCTATACAGGGTCGGGGTGGGAATCTCTAGGCACCTCACAATTCGATTACGATTCAGAAGGCATGGATGCTGTTCGATTCATTTTTTTCTATACAGTTTTTTTTTAACATGTGACTACATGAAACAAATTTGATCAAGGTCAAGGTGGTAAGGTGGTTGTATAGCATATCAAAGAAGATCGGAATTTCACAGAAATCGATTGCCACAATCTCTTGTGGTTTAAAAGTTAAGACAGAAATTTCAAAAAAATTTGTTGTTCATCATAGGTAACTGAATATTAATATGCCATTTCCAATGCCATTTGATTCACTGTATTGAGTTCACAATTACATTTTTTTCTTTGTTTTTTTTTCACTTGTGCAATGTGAACAGTGCAAAGTAAAGCAATTTTTTAAAATAAGCTTTCAACAAAAAAGCTTTAGCCCCTTGCAATTAAAATAAATAACTAGAAACACAGGACAGCACAGTGGCTTAGTGGGTAGCACGGCTCACTCACACCAATAAGGGTCCTGGGTTCAATTCCAGGTTGGAGTAGCATGGTTGACTGCATTAGGGCATTACTGATATAACTAATGTGTTTATATCTTTGTGAGTTCATTGTACATTTTAGTTCATATCTGTAATGTTGTGCAAAAGGACACTGTGCTGATGAAGACCAGTAAACATTGCCATGGAACATGCACATTCGTTTTCAAGCAGCATGTACTGTTTTGTTTATTATTTATAAATATTATTTATTTATTACCCTTTTTACTTGTACTGCATGCACTACATGGCCAAACATTCATTATATGGACAAAAGTACTGGGACACATTGCACATTTTTTTTTTGTTCCTATGTATTCGATATATTCTAGGCTTAGCCGTAAATGGTTTCACAGCAACTTGGCCAGGGAGTGGCAGACCATGTAATGTTAAGAGTGGGGTCGCCATGTGCTGAGGTGTGTAGTGCGAGCACTGGATCCAAACCTTACATCAGCATGCACAGTGCTAAGCATCAGATGGAGTGGTGTGAAACGCAACCACTGGACTGTAGTGGAAACGGGTTCTGTGGAGGGATGAATCATGCTTCTGTGTCTACAGTCTGATGCACGAGTCTGGGTTTGGTGAATGCCAGGAGAACTTTACCTGCCTGACTGCGTCTGCGAAGTGCAAATTTTGGTGGAGGAGGGCTAATGCTATAGGGAAAGCAAGCAAAGCAAAGCAAGGTCTATAAAAAAAAGAAATGGCTGGATGAGATTAGTGTCAAAGAGCTAGTCTGGCCTGCACAGAGCCCTGACCTCAATCCCATCAAACTCCCTTGGATGAACCTGAACAGAGATTGCGAGCCACGCCCTCTCATCCAGTGTCAGATCTCACAAATGCTCTTCTGGATGAATGGGCAAAATTCGGAAAGGCACAAAAATCTATACTGCTTCAGCTGCCTAACTCCATGTAAATGCCTTTGTACTTAGAATGTAATTAATATAATTTCCAGTAGGTGTAATGTGTAAGTATCCTAATAATTTTGTCCATATAAACAAGTAGGTTCAGCAATTTCAGCCACACCCATTTCTGACAGGTGCATAAAAGCAAACATGCAGTCATGCAGTCTTTGTAATCAAACACATGCAGTAGATTGGGTTAAACTAAAGAGCTCAGTGACCTTCAGTATGGCACGTCATAGGATATCTCACTTCTAGTAAGTCACTTTAATCATATTTCTTCCTGCTGGTGCTGTTATTTTAAAATGGATATGGTAGGAAGAAACAGCAACTCGAATGCATGTTGTAATTGTAAGTGACACCTGAACCTTCTTTTTCAGCATTTCGAATTCCATCCAAGAAATTCTCAAGCCCCTGACCCAGCTCTGTTACTCTCACTGGGTGATGCGTCAATATTTTCCATAAACACATCCTCTTCTATTTAAACCCCTTGTCTGAAGCAGCTCAAGTCACAAATTTCAGAGTTTGTGTGCCGAGTTTATGGATTTGTTCCTGAAACTGCATTTGCTTGTCATTTGTGTCCACCGTCAAGCTCAAGCTCGCCGTTAACCTTGTTTCAGCTAAATGTTTTTGTTGGTCGTAATTTTATTGGCACTCTTCTTAATACTACTGCATAAAATGTCACTGTAGCAGGCTTTAATTTTCCCAAAAACAGCACTGGACCTCACTCATGTTTGTGTGGCTACATGAAAGAAAAGTCCTAACACCTGTGTTAAGAGTGCTTTAAGAGTTAAGATTGGAAGAAGAGTGGCATTATGCTCAAAGTTAACAATAAGTTACTTGTCTCATTGCTAAGTAGTTTTTTTTAATCTACGGCTAATGTTTCTGGTTTTATGCAGGTTCCTGCTATTGTTGATGAATTGGAAAGTAAAAAGGATCCTCATATAGACGGTAAGAGGCTGGGGTGAATAGTATGTTGAGGCTGTAACTTTCAGCAAAGAATTCACATTGTTTTATTTTTTTACTGTAGATCCTGAATACAATGTGTATACCCGCTTTATGAAGTCTCACCGCTGCTATGATCTGGTGCCGACAAGCTCCAAACTGGTGGTGTTTGATACGTCCCTGCAGGTAAGACTGCTCGAGCACTGTTAAAGAAAACAGAAATTTTATACAAAGCCAGACTTGACATGAGGGTGTGGAGGTTTTTCTTTCCCAGCTGGGTGACGGGAACAATCTGAGATTACTTGTGTAAATTTGCATCCACATTTTCTTTCAGGTGAAAAAGGCATTCTTTGCCCTAGTCTCTAATGGAGTGAGAGCTGCCCCCCTCTGGGACAGCAGGAAGCAATGTTTTGTGGGTGAGTATGTGTGAGAAATAGTGAGAAAATAATGTGTTATTGCATTGCATATAGATATATATTACATATATTACATATAGTATTACGCAATTAGTTTGACCCTTTATGTTTATTGCAAATCATTGACCTACTACTGATTACTATTGATAAAATTATACGTGATTGATTACTTGCTTAATCGGACAACTTTCTGACTTTCTGAGTTGTTTAATGAAGTAGAATGAAATGCTTCTTCTTTTAATTGATTCATATTCACTTTAAAATGTCCCCTAATTAAATAACTATATTAAATAGAATATAAATACACTGTAAATACAATATATAGATTACTGAGAACGGAAGATATTAGCCAGTGAGCATGGCATCCTCTGGTGAAAAATTGCATTAGCTGGTATATAAAACAAGAACACATCATCTAACAGCAAATATTTTGCATCATGTGTCTTGTTACACCCCTGATCAAAAAATCTGGCAGATAATGTAAAACATTGCACACTAAATGTATTGTCATATACACATTGTTTTCCAATGTATCTACTAAATGCTTTGTGTCCTAGGTATGCTGACAATAACGGACTTTATCAACATACTTCATCGTTACTACAAGTCAGCATTGGTAAGTATATATCGTTTTCTTTTAATTTATATCTTAATAGTATAGCTTACTATTATGCTTTATTATATGATACATATAGGATCACTCAGGATAAATGGCTTAAAATGCACAATTTTTAATTAAATTTTCACATTTTCTGTCTAAGGTTCAGATATACGAGTTAGAAGAACACAAAATAGAAACATGGAGAGGTAAGACATGTTATTGGTAAGACATGGTAATGGTGTTTACATTCTGCTTATAGGTAATTGTAATTCATGTTTTTGTCTTTTTGTTAGAGGTCTACCTTCAAGATTCCTTCAAACCTCTTGTTAGTATATCACCCAATGCCAGGTAAAGTTTTCCATATCTTAGATTTACATTTTGGGATGTAAGTTGTTGCTATCTGTCTAGAACAGGACATATTTATTGATTTCTTACATTTACAGTCTGTATGATGCTGTATCATCCCTGGTAAAGCACAAGATCCACAGGTTGCCAGTGATTGACCCTCTAACAGGGAACACACTCTACATCCTTACTCACAAGAGGATCCTCAAGTTTCTCAAACTCTTTGTAAGTATGGGCCTCTTCACGCACACTTAGTTTTATGTCACAAACATCACCGGTGGCAGAACAGATCATACCTTCTAGGCCATCTAGGCTGCCCATGGAGGATGGGTCCCCTGTTGAGTCTTAGTCCTCCCAAGGTTTCTTCCTACCATTTTAGGGAGTTTTTCCTTTCCACTGTCGCCCTAAGCTTGCTCAACTTGGGATT
>JAUZST010004804.1:0-16026 GCA_034779995.1 Parotocinclus haroldoi
ACGATCACCAATAAACCCCCGCGTTTACACTCTAACAAACCAAACTGCGATAAACTAATACGTCAGCAGGTACCTAAGTGTAATAGTGTCATTAAAGTTATTAAAGTTACATTTCTAAGAGCGAAAGAAACCCAAATAGTTCAGACTGCTTCTGCGACTCTGCGGAAACGACCACTAGCGCTAAGGACGTTGGGTAATGCAGTTTTACTTTACCGTGAGACGTCATTCCGAATAGTTCCTTCATTCATTCGTTTTATTATCCGTATAATCCTCGGTCAGTGAACTCCCGCACTTACAGACTTCACTCCGAGCTTTATTTAGTGTATTCAGAGTTTTTATTGCATAAACTCTTAATATCATACTAAAATTCTTGCTATTAAGGATTCTTTATGATATAGTGTCCTGAGAATATAAGACAGAGTTCTGAGCAAAAACTTTGGGAACACACCAGAGATTAGGAACCCAGGTTATAGACCCGTGACTTGAGTCACACTCAAGTCCCTAATTTACAGTCTCAGGACTCAACTCATAACAAGCAACTTGTATAAATATCTGGAACACAAAATCTTTTAAGATAGAACCTCAAAACCTTCCTGTTCAGATCTGCATTTTTATGACTATATTTTATTTTATTTTTATATTTTATTTATAATATTATATACATACTTGTTTTTATTGTTCATATACTTATAATTATTAATAATTAAGATTATTTCTTTTAATTAAAATGTTGCTATAATTATAAATGTTTACACATTTTTTTGTAAAGCGCTTTGAGTTGCATGTATTTATGAAAGGTGCTATATAAATAAAGATTATTATTATTATGATCTGAAAAATGTATGAACTTCATTTTCCGTTCATGATCTAATGTCAGAGTGTCAGAGTAGCAATGTGATAGCTATATTTGTTAGAGGGTTCCAGATGGTTCAGGCATCACACAACCAATCTGAGCAAAGTTGATCATCCCTGGTGCTGCAAAGTCCCATCCAGAGTGTACTTACACTTGTGCCATTGATGGGGTTCATGACAGACTCCTGACCAGGAAAGGCATGTTTAACACATGAATATAAATAAATCAAACAATAATAAATTGATGATAAGTTTAATATCATTTTGCGTGGGTAAAATATAATTATGCTACTATTGCTTAGAACTGAAGCCAACTTTAGCCTTGGGATATTAACCTGATTTAAATGATTTATTTACGTTCTCAGGTGAAATTAATTAATCTGTTGTTTATTGTAGCACAATACCGTACACTAATGTGCATTTTTGTGCTTCTTCTTAATCGTCACTAAGATCTTCCCTGATTGAGAGGATTAGAACTGAACGGATCATGTAATAGTGTTATGAAGGAGGTGACGCACACACACACTCTTACTACTACACAGGCTAGAGTGATCATTCATCACTTGGAACCACCAGGAGAACTCAGCATGCCTGACTTCGACGTGATCGTCCTGGGCACAGGGCTGAAGGTAACATCATCATCATCGTGAATGCACTAATGTACAGCCTGCTAATCTCTGTTAACCTGATTTCACTAATAATATAGTATATTGATCAGAATGCATGGCTTGCACAAGTTATTGCTGCATGGAAATGAATGTACGCTTGAACTTTGAACAAAAGCAAATCATTTGTCAATATACACAGTCACATGTAACATAATTAGAAGTTTTGATGGTTTGTCAGATTTTGTAAAATCCTCTGTAAATTATAAGTACCCTTGTTTGATATTTGCTCTATTCTAATTGAGTTTGTCAGTGAAATTTTGAACCAATTATAATTAGAATAAGAGATGTAATGTTAAATTCCTCATGTTATCTTCTTACAGAAGGGGAAGGAAAAATAATCCGTCCTAGTAGGCATGACACAGATCTTAATGAAGCCGAATCCTCAGTCTGACCTAAGGCAGCTTGCACACTCTCTAAGATTTAATCCCATACATACATGCTGTGGTATTAAATAAAGTTAGAGAATAATGTTGAATGATTTCAGGTTATTATTATTATTATTCTATTATCAGCCTTATGAGTGAAGGTGCTTGCAGTGTTATGTTAAGTCATTGAATAACATCAGCACAGAAATGTGGAAGCACTGGTATCATTTAACCCACTTGTGCCCCAGTAAAAGGTTGCTGTGCTGCACTAAAATTGCAGGCATAAAAAACTTTATCCTGGACTGCTGAAAAGAACTACAGGAGACACCATGTTAAATCAGTACAGGTACTACATTTCCCATAATGCCTCCACAGCTTCTCAAAAGCTTGATTGGCTAACGCTTTGAGTTGGACGAGTCTACAAATATTTAAAATAAACTCATCCTTGCTGTAGACAAGGTAACAAGGTAACAATAGCTCATAGGGAAAGGTTTAGTTAATAGCATTAATAAAAAATCTTGTTTTTTTGTCTTTTTTATGCAGGGCTGATCAACATCCACTTAAGTCTTAAATCACTTATTTATGCCCAGTTGTATTCGTGTAACTGATTGGCGAGCAGAGGGGTACAGCTGTGCCCTGCTAAATTCTGTCTATTTCTAGGCATATAGTGTATAAATGCTACTGTGTGGAAGTATGACTGGATGACTGGTGGATGAATGAATGTAGCCTAGCAGTTCTGTAAGGTCCTGGACTAATTGGTTGGATGATCGAAATATGAATTTGTGGATGATAAATGAAGGTTGGATTCATTATAAATATACAGTATATAAATGGATAAATTGATGTGTCGATGGATTATTGAGGAGTAAACTCCTAAATGAATGGACTATGAATTGATAGATATGATTAGATGATTGATAGATATATGGATACAAGCATATGGAGGATGGGTTCCTCATTGTTGTTAGAATTAACTAATGGATGGTGAATGAAGAAATTAGGTACTGTTAAAGTATTGGAATTTGGATCAGAGGACCAGGTTTTAAATCCAACCTCTGCTGAACTGCTATTGTTGGGTCCTTGAGCAAATCACTGAACCCACAATCGTATATTTATATGTGTGTGTGTGTGTGTGTGTGTGTGTGTGTGTGTGTGTGTGAATGGGGGGATGGGTGTTAACATGACAGCAAATGTTGAATCCTGAATAAATGGATATCTGTATGGATCAATGGAGATATATGAATGATGGATAATAAAGGAAGGATTTATGCTATACTTTTGACATAAGTTTGATGCAATGATGATTGATGTTTTGGTGGTACACTGGAGTCTCCTCCACCTCTCTCTATAGGAATGTATCCTGTCCTGTCTACTGTCTATAAGTGGGAAGAAAGTTCTTCACATTGACCAGAACCCACATTACGGTGGAGAGTGTGCCTCCATCTCACCCTTAGAGGAGGTATGGCTCTATAGGAACAAACACACTTTTTATCTTATAATCTTTTCTAATAAATAACCCCTTACTGTACAGCTATATAAAAAGTTCCAAGTTCCTGGGCCTGCTACAGGAATGGGACGTGGCAAAGAGTGGAATGTTGATCTCATCCCCAAACTGATGCTCTCCAACGGTGAGAGAAAGTCGTCACTGTTTATGTTTCAGTTTCAGTGTGTATGTTCCCTTTGTGTGTGAAGTGACATATTGTGTTACAGGGCAGCTGGTGAAGATGTTGCTGGTTACTGAGGTCACACGCTACATGGACTTTAAGGTGGTGGAGGGCAGTTTTGTTTACAGAGGAGGAAAAGTTCACAAAGTTCCTGTTACAGAGGTGGATGCACAAGCTTCAGGTTACATAGGATTATTTCAAATGTTATTACAAATGAATAAATAAAACTAGACCAACTGAGCAGTATCTTAAACATAAAATGATTCTAGAGCATTTTTACAGAAAAATTTTTTTTTTTTTTTTTTACTTTTCAGCAACTTAATCACTAGGTTTTAATCCAATGCATTTCTTTTTACATTATTGCTAATGTGGTGTCTGTGGCTTTCACTATATTCACCACTGATCAAACAAATTTATACTAGAAAACCAGTTGAAGTTAGTTTAGTTGCATTGGTTATTTTAACAAATCTAACGATTTTTAATGCCATATTATTGCATGATCATTGCAGCTTAGAACTGGAACCCTGCACCGCCCAAGCACAGTCCTAGAAAGGCTGTGCTAACATTTCCAACACATTCTAGTAATAAAAACTAAACTAGTCCTAAATGCTTTTAAATGTACTGTAGAAAGAAATAAAATAGATACAATTTTGTTTCAGAATTATGATGGGCTTAAAAAATAGAACCTCTGATAGTAATAAGGATAAGAATGTATTTTCTTATTCCTCTGCATATGGATCTTTTGGATTAGAAATACCTGCTGTTTGTTTGCAGATCTGATGGGAATGTTTGATAAGAGAAGGTTCCGGAAGTTGTTGCTCTTCATTCTAAATTTTGAGGAACATGATCCTCGTACATACCAGGATATGGACCCTCACAGGACCACTATGAGGGAAGTGTTCCGCCATTTTGACCTAGGAGCAGATGTGATAGAGTTTGTCGGTCACGCTCTGGCTCTGTGCAGCACTGATGAGTCAGTGTACAATCTTCAACACACTCAAACGCAATAATTAAAGTATACATTCTGACAAAATAACACTGTTCTCTTCTACATGACATTGGCCTCTGTGTATATGCCTAGTTATCTGGACCAGCCATGTCTACAGACCATCAAGCAGATTAAGCTGTATTCAGAGTCTGTAGCACGGTATGACCACAGTCCGTACCTCTACCCTCTGTATGGACTCGGAGAGCTGCCACAGGGATTTGCGAGGTAACTGCTCATCATGTTAATGATGAACAACATGCTACATAATCAGTAATCCAGTGTTGAAAATGTTATAATACAGGCATCATTTTCCAATCCTCTTAGTCTTTTCCAGTAATCCTCCTTCACTATAATGTGGTATAAATACATTTCATACATGTTCTGATTTGTAGTCTACCATAGTCTATTACTTCTTACCCACCATATGTGCAATATTTATTTAATTGGATTGACAACTCTGCTAACCTCTATTACTGTGCAATATCTCAATAATGTGCAATAACTGTATATAGCAACAAATCATTTCTGTATCTTTTTATTATGTAGTCTTATATTGTACTTTATATTATGTACGTTTGCACTGCAAAGGAAGTGGCTTTTAATCTCATTGTACATGTGTATAATGACAATAAAGGCATTCTTTTCTACTCGATGTAGTTAGCCAAAAAACTTCTAAAATCAGTACACGCTCATGTACAGAACTGTCCAAAATTCCTATACCATCATTAAATTTATGCAATGGTATAATGACCGCGGGTAGCGCGGTGGTTCGGTGGGTAGCACCCCTGCCTTACAACAAGAAGGCCCCGGATTCAGTCCCAGGGTACAGTGGCTTGGGTCCTCCCCGTGTCTGCGTGGGTTTACTCCAGGTACTCCGGTTTCCTTCCACAGTCCAAAGACATGCGTGTTAGGTTAAGTGGTGTCTCTAAATTGTCATTGACTTGTGTATGCAAACACCCCAGCCGTGTGACTGGAAACAGCTGCCCGACGGTCCCAAGGATGGATAAATGGGGAGGGGAGGAGAAAGCAATGGCAAAACTACTCCACTGTCCTGCTGAAATAGTCATCGATCACATCGATGAAAGACAGAAATGTGTGGAGATCGATGATCCGACTGTACGGTTAATCCAATCCAATCAATAATGACCATATGTAACACATTAAACCCCAAAATCGTCAAGCCATAATGCATTTTCCCACTAAGCTTCACTGTAACCTTTACTCCAATCTTCAATCTATGGCTAAAACAACGGTCTATCTAGTCCAATGGTGGCCTAAAGCTTTTGCACAGTACTGTCAGTCCTAACATTTGTGAATGCCTGCTCATGTGACCTCTACAGGAGCAAACTTAAATATGACACATTTCTGGACATTGTACTGAACCACTGATACAACCATAATAGCCTTCATAAGGTACATGACCGTAGTACAAGTGTTACCTGAGGTTGTGACTTACATAGAACATGCCAATTTACCATGGGTGCCAAACCTTTGTGTGAGACAGCAGATACTGCAGGCATCAGAATTATGACATATGTGTTGAGCAAAAGAGCAAAATTTTGTCAATGAAAATTGCCCATAATGAGAGATGGACAAACGTGTGTGTGTCTGTGTCTGTGTCAGGCTCAGTGCTGAGCATGGGAGTACATACATGCTGAACCGTCATGTGGACGAAATCGTTATGGAGAATGGAAAAGTAATGGGGGTGAAATCACAAGGAGAGGTGAGGACGAAGAGAACAAGCTTCCCGCTTGTTCTAAATGTAGACAATGAGCTCAAGACGGCATATCAAAGTCAGAAGATGCTCATTATTTTATCCAATCAGTTCATGTGGGTTTTTTTCAGATGTTTCTCTGTAAGCAGCTCCTCTGTGACCCCAGCTACGTACCGAACCGGGTCAAGAAGGTGGGACGGGTTATCAGAGTCATATGCCTGCTGAACCATCCCATCAAGAACACACATGAGGCCAACTCATGTCAGATCATCATCCCACACACTCAGGTGCACCGGAAATCAGGTAACAAAGGCACAGGCACTATAAAGCTGCTGTAACCTTGCACCTGTCATGAAAATAGCTATCAATGCTGGCGTGACGTTAATACATAAGTCATTTATAAAAAGAATGAATAATTGAATATAGTCGTGAAACGAGTAAAAATATCCCAGAGGTTTAGCAAGAGAACCAGAGCTTGCACGCAAAAGTGCACATGTAAGAAATGAATGTAGAAAGCAGAGACATACAGTATCTGTATGAGAGTTAGGGAGCACTACCTTGTAAATTATATAATTTTACCTTTAATGTAGCTATTTCTTGTTTAACTGTATTACATACATACTTCAGCCTTCTAAGGCTTCATGATGTGTTGTTATTGTTCTGAATGAAGAAAAGTCATAATCTTTTCAATGTGTCTTTGGGTTTAATTGTGTTGATATAGTGAATGTATGAAAATTATTTATTTAGTTGTTACTATGTGAAAATTGAATTATATCAGACACTAACCTGGTAACAATTTACATGATTAATAAAAGCAGAAGCAATAAAAGCAAAAACAAAACCAAAATAAATAAAATTAAATAAATTAATTATTTAAAATAAATTAATCATACAGACCTCAAAGCCATAAGGTCAGGACAAACTAGCCAAGTTCTGCATTAAACCATTTATGTATGAATATTGTTTTAGGGGAGCGGAGGGCAGAAAGTCAATGACGTGACTTGTTGAAGCTAGAAGCCCAGGAAAGTGTTATATTTAAAATCACTGCTGTTCTGTTCAGCTAATTCTTAGTAGCTATTGTTTGTACATGGGTATTCCAGAACTGCATGCTTAATAGAAAGCTTTAATATAATATTTATGATATAATGAATATGTTGTCAGCGAACGTGAGAAATAACATATTTGTTATTTGTCGCATAGCAGTGTCGGAATACTTTGTATACCACCATTATATCACCATGAGATTATCTTATCTTATCTTATCTTACTTGCTTGCTTGCTGTGCAGATATCTACGTGTGCATGGTGTCCTACACTCATAATGTGGCTCCAGAAGGAAAGTATATTGCTGTGGTCAGCACCACGGTGGAGACAAGTAACCCTGAGAAGGAGGTGCAACCAGCACTCGTCCTGCTCGAACCCATCATGCAGAAGTAGCATCACACACACACACACACACACACACACACACACACACACACACACACACACACACACACACACACACAAGCTTTTCTTTCAATCCTTGGGACGTACCACACCACCCTGGATAATAACAATAATAATAATAATAATAATAATCCTAAAAAACATTAAATCACAAACAATTCTATTACTACTGAAAAAAATGCTTTGTTTGCTTAGTTGATCTATTTATTAAGTCCTCAACTGAAAGCTTTTCATGTTGTTCATTAATATAATGTAACTTTTTTTTATAATGTTTGCTTTTTCAATAGCATCATTCATCACTATGAAATAATCCTTCTTTTCATATTGGCTTGCAGGTTTGTTTCTATTAGTAACATAATGGTTCCTACTGATGATGGGAGACGGAGTCAGGTAAGCTCTGTGCTTTCTTTCATCTGCAACATTAAATAATATAAATAGAAAAAGCTATTTTTAGCTAAAAAGCTCAAAAGTATGAATGCATATTGTAATAAGTCAGCAATGAGCCAGAACATAAACTGAATATCACTGATTTACTGGTAATACCAGCACACATTAAGTTCTGGGATATAAATGAACAATAGGTTCTCCTAGCTGAAATGCTTTAAGATGGAAAAATGTTCAGGAGACCTGAGTGGCTTTAACAAAGGACAAACTGCTAAGACATGATGACTGGGTCAGAAGTGGTGAGTAACTAATGACAGTGGTCCGAAGAAGGACAAACCATGAACCTGATGAAAGGGCATTGTTGGCCTCGGATCATCAACGCTCAAGGGCAACTAAAGTTAACCCATCTTATCCTGATGGACAGAAGAGCTTTTGTGGTACAAATCACAGAATGGATCATATTTGTTACTGAAGAAACCTGTCACAACTGCTGAACATGGAACTGTGTAGTTACACACTGGTCAGAGTGCTAACCATGCTGGTGGAACCAACAGTGGATGAAGGCCATCTGGTTCTATGAATAACGTTTTCTCTTACATCATGTGTAGGGTCAGACACAGTACAGAGTACACCATTTACCCTGGAGAGTGATGGCACCAGGATGCACTGTGGGAATAAGATATGGCGTTTTCTGCAATGTGTCATATTCTACTGTGAAACTTTGATTCCAGGAATACATGCAATCATCAGTTTAACACCCAACACATTACCTAAACACCACTGCAGAATAGGTCACACTGTCGTGGCTCATCTGTGTTTCATTTTAAACTTATTCATACTGTATTTGGTGAACTTCATCAATTATGTTTGTTTTCCGGCTCAGGTGTTCGTGTCTCGCTCCTATGATGCTACTACCCACTTCAACACCGAGTGTGAGGACATTAAAGACCTGTTCCGATACATGACTGGGTCAGAGTTCAGCTTCCAGGACTTCCGTCGGGAGTGTGAAGTCGATACAGAGGATTAAACAGTCTCAGTGAAAATTAATATAGATTAATTTCTTAAACCCATAATATATATATATATACACTGCTCAAAAAAGGTGTTTAAGTGTTCCCTTTATTTTTTTGAGCATATCACGAGTGAGACTGAGTATTACTATAACCTTTCTAAGTGCGGGAGGTGTTAAAGTGGCTCTTTAATGCAAAACGATTGGCAACACCAGATAAATTAACACTATACTGATTATACTTTCTAGATAAAGTTACACATTTTCTGCTCATTTTAATTAATTAGTGGAACATGAAATTAGTCCTGAGCAAAAGTTTGGACAACTTTTCAGATGATCCACGAATGCTATTTGTAAGGTGTCAGGATTTAGCTGACTTAATTGTTCCTTATATAAAAACTAGACTGCAGAAATAGAATAGAACACTTGATTCAATGAATTTTAATATTGTGTGAAAATAATGACACAAATAAATACCTGTGTGTTTTCTTCTAACTGTGGTAGAGATCATCTGTAAGAAGGAAAGAACAAAGAACTACCATGAGAGAAAACAGAAGGGGGTTAATAAGCTTACGAACAACAAATTAGGGATAACGGAAAGCACCCTGAATGCAGATCACACGGGTTGCTAAAAAGTATGCAAGCCTTATACTCGTTAATGCCATGTTGTGAGTCTTGACACATAGCTATTCAAAAACAAGTTTATTATACATTATATTATAACAAAAACACATGTACACACACACACACACATATCTACAGGATCATGATGTCACTCTGATGTCACTGGTCTGGGAGGAGGTGGGATTAAACCAGCAGCTGTGATTCGTCTTTCGCTGATCAGGAAGTTGAAGGTGGCGCAGGCATTAGCCTGCAGAGATACAGACAGGAAACGACTGGATTACTAACTAGACTCGATGGAACATATCAGTAACTTAACTGTTACATCTTACAACGTTTGTCATGTATCAATAACTTCTCTTATCTTCACTTCTCCATGGGAATCTCTTGAGAGGTGAATATTGTAACATCTTTCATGCAAAAAACATTTCCTGCAGGTAGATTTAGGGATGGGTTCATGGATGGCGGAACAAAAGGACTGGATCAATTATTGTACAAGTAGAAAGTTGTTCAGACTGAAGAATGGATCAATAGATGGATAAGTAGGTGGAGTTAGAGGTATAATGGACTAGGGGTGTGTGATATTGACAAAAATATCTCACACAATATCACTTGGTTTGTGGTGCTACATGAGCTCAGTATTCTATCCTACCTGTCTACATGATGTGGCAATAGGACATGTTTGTTTTGCAAAGTTAGTGACATACTCAGGAACTTCAGCTCACACATTGTTAATGTAATTAACATTATATTGTAGACAATATACAGTTTGTTTGGACAGTTAGTATATCTAAACTACATAGCTTCCTGACCGTGTCCTGCACCTCCACAGCAATGCCCTTCTTCCTGATGAAGGCGAGAACATTGGGGTCCAGACGCTCTGTCCGGGCTCCTGTACCAAGGACCAGTACCTCTAAAAACAGACACAACCACATACATTGGAAAAACAGTTCCATGCCCGGATGGTTTCTGCAAAGCTGTTTTAACCATACTAAGCTTCCAGACTACACTTTAAAACTGGACTACATTAAAGGTGTGGAAAATGTGATTTAAAAAAAGTCCGGATAAAAAACGTAAAGCACGGTGTGTGCATCATATGTCTTTCTTACCTATCCGTGGTTCGAGCAGGTAGAACAAAGATAAACTCTCCACTGTTATATCTGTGTAACTGCCCACCTGTGAGACGAAAACACAGAATCAGATCAGGTTGTGCTGCTCACAAAAACCTTTGCCCACAACTGAATGTTAGTCACTTGAGGACAATTCCTTGACTGGGCTTCCCTCCCTCAGACACAGCAATCCTGTCTGTATGTGCTAGCACATTTAACTGTTGATTATATATCAATTAATTCACTTATCCAGCAGCAAATCTGTCAATAAATCCACCAGTTCCATGTCAGTTTACCACTCTGTCCATCCTGCTACCCACCCATGATCTAACCATCCGGCCATCAATCAGTGCATCCATTCACAAGTGCTTTAATTATCCCTTTGTCCACCAAACTTTCGGTTCAAGCCTAAATGCTTCTTTTTATGACATTTCTGTAATTTACTGTAATTTATTTCCATGTCTCCCTCCTCACATTCCACTGTAGGATGGCAGGGGGAACAAGGGCGCAAGGTCCAATCACTCTGTTCCCAGCAATGTTGAAGCCTCGTGAGCTGTAGCTGTAGATGATGGGATCACCACCCTGTTCTTTCTGCATCACTGTCACCGTGGTCCTCTGGTACATCTCATCGTCTGTAGGTCCAAGCCTGTGGCCACGGGAAGGGACTGGGCTGAGGAATCAGACACATCGAATTTCTTTATGCGTGTGTGGTGCCAATATTACTGTACATATACACACTGATATACAGGTCAGGACAATATGTAATAGGACTGAGTTCCACAAATAAGCAGCAAGTACAGTCTGATGCCGTAAAGGCCTGGCAAAACCAGTAGAAGAAACCTAGCATTTTGTAATGTCCATGGGTTCCAGAGATGGGTTGACAGTTACTTGTGTGCATGATAAAATGTAGGGAATATATTAGGTTTAACCTAAATACCCACAAAGGGCCTTAAATTGTAAGTTTATCCCATACACTGACAGACTAGTACAACGTTTTACATGATTATATAAACACAGTCACGTGTTTCACACAGTCAGTCTGACCTGAGGTCATTACAGTATTACACCAGAACGCACAGCCTATGCTTCCACACACAAATACACACATTCATCATGAAATACCTTTTCATTACTGAAACATTTCTGCAACCCAGCCGAATTCCGCACGGAGACCCGCGCAGGAATAACCTCGCACACAAGGGCGCTGCCATTTCTACAGTACACGAGCCTACAGACCTACACAACATGGCGGAAAACAGGTTGACGTCTACTAGCCATGTGCTTACTTCCGGTTAGTAAGAATTTTATTTAGATCGCATACTTGTTGATTTATTGTAGTGCAGGTTAGTTATATTGATACGCTTAGTGTTGTTATTGTTGTACATTACATATGGTCAATAAATGAACCTTAAAGCGAGCGTATTGTAGGTGCGTGCGCGCTACGTCCTTCTCATAGTGGGCGTGAGCGCGTATCCGCAGCGTGCGCGCCCCCGGCAGTGTTTACAGGACGACTGAATGACTCGGATTAGTGCAGAGTGCAGATTAAACCGAATTGACCGAATAATTTGAGTCAACTGGAATTGGGGTCACGTTGTAAGTGAATTCAAAAGCGGCATGTATCGCTCACAGTTTGCGTTTAAGTCCAAGGAACCGAACTCGCTGTGCTTCGGGGCCGGTGAGACTTTCCTGATCCTGGAGAGAAGTAGCCAGCACTGGTGGCTCGGGTCCCGCTGCAGCTCTGGAGAGACCGGATACATCCCAGCTACTTACCTGCAGAAAATAACAGTACGAACCCAACAGCACACACACTGCATAACACACACTGCTGACACAGAGGTGAGTCATAACATCAGCATTGAAAAGAGTCAATTAAAATGGACCGAAAGACCGGGTGCGTCCAAAATTGAGCTCTCAATGCACCCTATTCACTCTCCTGTTGCATTATGCTTGTATTTATACTTTAACCACAGGCCTTGCTGATGGTCGCTACACCTTTCACAAAAATATGGGGACATTTCTTTTAGAAATTTTGTGAGCAGCACATTTCACAAACTTAGTACACTGTCTATTCGTGCAAATAACGTAATGGATTTTACCAAGGCATTTAAGCACAATGTTATTTGCAATCTGCATCTGTTAGTTCATGCACAATTACAGTTTATACTTCCAGATTATTCCAGAGGAGTTTTGGTCCTCATCAGATCCTGGTTCCTTGATGATGTCTTACTTATTTTTCACTTGACATGCTGGTTTAGAAGTTCGCTCTGTTGCCTTAACCCTATAGAGACTCGGGTTTGAGTTCCCATCTGGCAGCTGTCAGGGTGAAATTATCATGTTGTTCACGTGTCTGTGTGGGTTTACTCACGTATTTTAATTACATGTATGTGCATTGCATATACAATGTATTTTAAATACAAGCTACCTCCCCAATCCAAAAAGAGGTCTGGAAATAGACCCAGGCCCTCAAGCACTGCTATTTCAGTAGCTAGCATTTACCACTGAGCTGCTTCAATAATTCATAAATAATGTAGCTGATTGAAGTTGGCTGTGTCTGAGAGAGGAGAAGCTGGTTGGTGCAGCAGTGATCCACTTTGATCTCCCTGTGATGGTGAGGATAGGCTCCAGATCCCCTTTGTGACACCAACCAATATGTATAATGTCCTGCCGCAGAATCAGACGTTGAGATGTAGTCATTTTGAAAACACTGTTATCCTGAATAATACATACAAACATACAGAGTTTCTTCATTTTACCTGTCAGCTCTATGGTTAATGATTTTTACCCTTATTAATTCCAGTGCATTGTCAACACTGGCATCTACTATTTTATCAATCATGCCAAATTCCTGCAAAACATCACAAATTTATTTTATATGTGAAACATAAAAAAAGTTTCTCACCTAAATGACAGGGAGCTGGTGAACACAGGGTTTGAAATCAGAGCATGGCGTGCAGAAGGAGTGCTCACACACTGCAGTGTTTTTATTTATAACAAAATGACTTAAGTGAATAATTAATCTTTAAGTGGAAGTTAGTATAACATAATTGTTTTGTACTACAGGGCAGTACACAAGAAACTGAAAATTGTGGTCAGTTATTTCTAAGCCATTTTTTTGTTAACAAAGAAAGAAATGCCATTTAAATCTGTTCACTGCTGATGTTGTGATATTTGATCAGAGGGTAATAATTTTGCGTAGTGTGCGTGTGTGTGTGTGTGTGTGTGTTTGTTTGTATCTTTCTCTCGCTGAGTTTTTGTTGTGTTCTGTGTGGGGGATGACAGATGGTCAAATTGTTACACGTTCGTCCTGCTTTTATTCACCTCACGAACATTTGACTAGATTTGAGTATTTTTATAGTCACTTCATTTCACTCTTTTCTCTCTTTATTTATATTACACACACACACACACACACAAAACCTCTGCTTTTAGACTCCTGAGCATGATGAGGTGCTGCAGTCTATTGACAAAGCTATTGAGGGAATTCACAACATGGCCATGAAGAACGGAGGCAAATACAATCTGGAGCAGAGAGACGTGCTGCAGTGAGTCATGCATACACATGTATTAGATATGTATATAACACAATAAATTATATACAAGCCCAAAGCAGACAGTATGGAAAATGCATTGTAATAACACAGTGTTTCTTACATTTGCTTTGACGTTTATTTAATTGCAGACTGAATAAACCTGATAAATATCTTGTTTTGTCTGGTCACCTTAATTTCATTTGTTTATAAACATTCCTGCATTTCAGGCCTGCAGCACTTTGCAAAGAAGGTTGGAATGGGGCAAGTTAGGTCTAGTAATGAGGTGTGTTTGAAATGGTGTGATTTCAAACAACTGATGTCAACAGGCAATTGGAAAAACAGTATCCACAATCCATTGCCTTTCTATCAGTAAGAACCTACACTTTGGGTTTATGTAGGGATACATTAGTGAGTTTTTTTATTTATTGTTTGTTTACATATGCACAAAAATACACACCCTTTGTTTATGGTTGATAATTGGAGTAATGTCCCACCCATAATTTTTCTCAGTAAATGTTTTTAATTCAAAATTCAAATGTATTTCTATAGCGCTTTTTACAGTGGTACGTTGTCTTAAAGCAGCTTTACAATCTTATATTATTATATCTTAAAAGGCCAATCCCAAGTTGAGCAAGCCTAGGGCGACAGTGGAAAGGAAAAACTCCCTGAAAGTAGAAGGAAGTAACCTTGGGATTATTTAGTTTTCAAATTTAGGAAATTGTGGAAAGGTGGTGTATTTGTAACTAAGGATATTTTTTCTTGTTTATTGAGGCAAACTAATGAGTGAATTAAGCAAACAGGGCTCTAATTAATAGCACAGAGTTATATTATGATTGATTCTAACTCTGTGGATGTATAGCTGTTTTTAATGACTAATGATTACAATACTGAATTTATGGATGTGGTGCTCCTGTTGTTAAAATATTCATTAAGCAAACCATTTCCAGGATACATTTTGATAACAGGATTCAAATCTAATAATAATAAAATGTACTGTAACAGTGGTTAACATAGCACTCATGCATATATAAGACCCTGTTAACAGGTCCCCTCCCTTCACTCCCCTCCCACAGAAAATTGATCCACCATAGGAAGGAAATGCTGTCTCGTCGGAGTCCGACTCCATCCAGTCAAAAAGCAGGAATCCCATCATCCAGCAGTGAAATGTCACTGAGCAGCACCTGTCAAACCCCCAACGGTCTGAGCCGTGCCTACAGCTGCCAGACCAATGAGTCAATCAAGGAGAACACAGAGAACGTTCCGGGTCTTTATCAGGTACCACAAACACAGTGGTGTTGTACAGTGGTGCTTTACAATGTGTTATATTCCTTCATAAATATGAATCAAAACATCACCAGACTTTCACACCATTTCCTAAAGTAGACAAACAATTAAGAGAAAGCAATGATACAAAAACAATATATTGGTCTTTAGTGTTGGTACTTGATGAACAAAATGATCCAATATTATGTATCTTTGGCTGGCAAAATTTGTGAACCGTTACTTTCAAATTCTGGTGTGTCCTCCTTATTCAGCAATAACTAGAACTACAGTCGATTCCAGTTAATCAGACCACATCGGGACGTGATCGTTTTGGTCCTAATAACCGGCTGGTCTGATTAAACGAACATACCCTATGTTACAAGACGGGACGTGCTATAATTTATGTAACAT
>JAUZST010004805.1:0-16025 GCA_034779995.1 Parotocinclus haroldoi
TGGAGTCTGCATGTCCTCCCCGTGTCTGCGTGGGTTTACTCCGGGTACTCCGGTTTCCTCCCACAGTCCAAAGACTTATGTGCTAGGTTAATTGGTGTCTCTAAAGCAGCGGTTAGTGTGTGAATGTGTGTGTGTGACTGTGTGCGAGTGTGTGTGCGTCCTACGATGGACTGGTGCCCCATTTTGGGTTGGTCCTGCCCTTGCGCCCAGAGTTGCTGTTCGAGCACTGGCTGGCCCGCGACCCCATGTAGATTAAGATAAGATAATAAATGTATAAATTCATTATTAATAATTAAAGTATTCAATTAATAATAATAATAATAATAATAATAATAATAAATAATTTTCTTTTAACTTTCTACACTTCTGAAACAAGTCCCAAAAACCTGAATTAAAAAAGTTCACATGATTATTATTGGGTTGTTGATTCATTTGGATCTAAGATGTTCATGATATTAATACCAGACCAGACCAGACCAGATCAGATCTGGCTTGTGTCATGGCAACCTTCGATCAGCTCTTACCAGTCTGTGTGTGCGTCGTCGATGACTAGCAGCACTTTGGGCTTGCGGACTGCGGGTTTAGGAGCTGCCGCGGTCATTCCGTCCCCATGATGGGCGGCTTTGGCTGCAGCTGCGCTGGCCATCTGAGCTGTCTTCACCACACTAGAGAACGAGCTGAGGAACGTGCCCGAGGAAGCCGGCTGAGCTGAAGCCTGGGCTGGTACTGCAGGCTGCTGTTGCTGTGGCGGCTGAGGCTGACGTCTCTCTGTGGCTGGAGACGCCGGAGAGCTTGTGGAGCTGCTGCCGCTGGATCCGGACGGCCTTTGCAGGTCCATCATGTAGCCATTGGGCAGGTTGGCTACGAAGCTGCTGTCGGACAGACGCCGGCGCAAATAGTTCATGGTGGCAATCGTCAGGAGTGGGTAGACTGAGAAGAAAAAATGGATATGTAAAGAAATAATCCAGGATTCCACGTATCCCTCAGACATACCTTTAAATTAGATAACTTAAGCAATCTAAGCAAAATTAGCCTATTAGCCTTTTTTAAAGCAAGAAGTAGCTATGGTGCACACAGTCTTACAATTCAAGTTGGTTTGTTTGTTTATTTGGCTTCAATGGCCATCTCAGCAGCACACACAAGGTTATATCCATACACAAGTTCATCTCAACACCAGTCCCAGACTGTGTGAGGAACCCGGAGTACCTGGAGTAAACCCACACAGACACGGAGAGGACATGTTGACTCCACACAGAAAGGAACCAGGCCGCTCCACCCTGGGATTGAACCAGGAACCTTCCTGCTGTGAGGCAGCGGTGCTACCCCACCCAGCCCCCGTGCTGCCCTTACAATTCAAGTAATGGTGGGTTAAGCTTTGCTTAAGGACCCAACTGTGGCAGCTTGGCAGAGGTGGGATTTGAACTTGGTCCAGAGTCCAGTACCTTAACCGCTAGGCTAACACAGTCTACAATATGAAAACATTGCGTTCGGTACTAAACTGTTCAATACAATTCTTCTTCTTTGTATCTTTCATAACTCCTGACCACTCACTAATAAAATTAATTGGAAATATATCATTTTTTATGACCTTCAATAATGCGATTCTCATTTCTTTTAGCAAGTGTTGCCAGGTTCGATCATACTAGTTTTCTGTCATTCAGATGAGAGTTAAATGTATATAAGATGGAGTTTTAATTTATAGTAGAATTCTTTCTTATATAACCATTATTCATTATAATTCTTACCTGCTTTACAAAAAGAAACCCTGGAACTCGATGCTAGACAGCTATAATGGGCAGGTGGTTCACTTTCCATCAACATTCTGCCAAAACAAATAACTCTGTGCCATCTTGGCCTGCCATGTCCCCGTCCCTGTAGTCTCACAGGACATTCACTCATGTGCCAGACGTTTGGTCCGGTCAACATCTATTTCAGGCAACTGAGGCTCTATAGTTAATTGCACTTGACTGCTACTCATTTTAATAAACTACTTATAAGTATTGCAGCAAAAAGAATTCCGTATTACACCAGACAAGTATCATTGTTAGTCGAGACAGAAACACGTCAGATGCAAAGCTTCGCTCGATCTAGCTGCCACTGTGTGAATCTGTTCTTACAGGCAAAGGAGGAGAGACAGACTGAGCATGCACCCACCAGGCAAGCCAGAAATTGCATCGACAAGACTCAGTTACGCAAAAGAAAAATGCTGGAAGCAAGAGTCGTATATGTTTATTAATACATGTAACGCTGCTTTTTAGTCACTGTCAGCACAAATGTGTCACTTCGTTATTATTAAAGCGGCTTTGAACACAGAACAGAGACGGAAACTCTGGACGAAGCCTGGTGTGATTAGACTGAAGAAGAATGGAGCTGTGGGGAAGATACAAGAGGTGCTAATTGAAACAGCGCATGCTTGTGAAGTGAGTAATGAAAGCGAGATCAGTGAAACAAAGACAAACTCACTATCAGAAAACAGGAACAGGAGAAGAGTTGCTATGCTCATGTCCGATCAGGATGCATTCAAACACAGTTATATATGATTACACAGACCACTGGATGCTTGCTTGTGCTTGTACAGCCGATACAACATTAAATAAAGCTCGTTCCTATTTCCACTTTACGGAAGAAAACAGTCCACCAACCAAAAATGTCCAGCCACCGATGAAGGATTAGATTATGACTAACACGAACTGTACAGCAGCACATGAGCTACTGTGTCTGTGTACTGTGTACATCTACAAGGCGGAGCAATAAAGTGGACACAGAGTGAACACAGCGTTCAAAGACTCCAGCAGCACTGCTGTATCTGGTCCAATCATACCAGCTCAACGCACCCTACCACATCACCACCAGATCAGTGTTGGTGCAGTTCTGAGAATGGTCCGTCCACAATATACCAGTCACAAAAGAATGAAAGGACAGTTCATAATGAAAGATACCCCCTAATGTGTCTGAGCAGTGTAGTAACCTGGTCTGAGCTGGTCCTGTGGGGGACCTGACCATGAGAGAGAAGAGTAAAAGGGGTAAACAAAGTATGTCGAGAAAAAGATGGATTACAGTTTGTAACTGTAGAAATGTAAGGAATATGAAGTGCTTTCGATACAGTAACCAACGCTCCGTACCGAATAACCTTTAAGACTCAGACATGACTCGAAGCAAGTATCGAGACTAGAATTCGAGAACTTCCCCTGGCAGCCCTAAGTCTGAATATCAAACCTTTTTTTTTGCATTTTGTTGATTAGTGTTTGATAAAAAAATTTCATTTACACATTTACTGTATTCAGTTATCACGGTTATACTGGGGGTAGACCTGTTGGTCTGAGCCAGCACATTACACTATTTATAACCCAGTGGGACAGCTGATTCATTACTATTAATTACCCACTTTTCTTGTGAATTAAATCTCATTTGCAAAGCATCTACAAAAATATAGATTCCCAGAAGCAGAAGAACAGGGAAAACAAGCTCTGGTTAATGGCAGCATGAAAAACCAGAGTGATACTGACGATTTAGCAGAAGCAAGAAGGAACATGGTCTGCCTCTATCATAGCATCATTTGTGAAAGGGGTTATTAAACCAGAACAGAGTTAAGAGCTGCTATGAAGATAACCAGACTCCGTACATGCTCAGCTTGAATTCTTCTCTTACTTATTAGTGCAGTGTGCAGGGAAAAGGCATTTAAATGCTGAGTAGCAAAACGCCCTGTGTGATCTCGCTCATATTCAGGTTCTCCTGATTGGTAAGGGTGGCAGGATCAGAGGCGGGGCATGCAGAGACGATGATCGGGTTAATGCAATAGAACATAAAGAAGATACCGTGTTGATCTGGACGTATGGTTTCGATCACTGTTCTGCAGGAAGAGTCAGTGATGACTCATTTTTAGATAAGACAGAGCAGTGCTGCTGCACAGTGACTCGGTGGGGTAGCACCGCTACCTCACAGAAAGAAGGTCCTGGGTTCAATCCCAGTATGGAGCGGCCTGGGTGCTTTCTGTGTTTGTGTTGAGTCTGCATGTCCTCCCTGTGTCTATCTGTGTGGGTTGAATGTGTGTGTGACTGTGTGTGTCGGCCCTGCGATGGACTGGCACCCCAACTAAGGTTTACACACAGCTTAGGCAACAAAGGAGTGGCTCCGTAGAAAGTATTTCAGGGTCCTGGAGTCTCCTCAACCCCATAGGAAATTTGTGGAGGGAGTTGAAAGTCCATGTTGGCCAGCAACAGCCCCAAAACATCACCACTCTAGAGGAGATCTGATTGGAGGAATGGGCCAAAATAACCAACTACAGGGTGTGCAAACCTGGTGAAGACTTACAGGAGACGTTAGACCTGGTTATGTTATGTTTACTTACTTAACAAAGGTTATATTGTTAAAGTATTGAGCTGAACTTTTGTTATTGACCAAATACTTATTTTACACCATATTTGACAAGTAAATTCTTTAAAAATACTACAATATGATGTCCTGGAATTAAGTTGAAGTGAAAAATTATTATATAAGCTATATATATATATATATATATATATATATATATCAATGATAGGTGCCTACAAAAGATCTCAGTGGGTACAAATTTTTACAGAAGAGTTCAACTCAGTGCTCTTTCGAAATTACAGTATGTAACATTTTAGCACATCGAGATCACACCTTAAATGGTTTGTTTTCACAAACAAAGCCATCACCTAGCAACCACAAATCCACAAATACAAATTGATTTAAAGCTCATATGGCAATAAAACACAGTGTGAAGGACAGATTGATTTAAGATGAAAGTGAGTTTATCACTTGCATAGATGGAATGAAATCGACAAACGTTTATGAGCAACATAATTAATAATAAACACTATAGATCATATGTCTGTTAAACAGGTTACTGTAAGAGCATTTCATTTCTTCCCTCGCACTATTCTGCCTGATCCTTTCTCAGAGATGCAGATATGAAATGAGCCAAAGCCTCATGAGCTAAAAATAAAGAGACACTGCGGAAAGTCCTAAAATGCTTCAAAGATTTGATAGGTTTTCCTGCTTCTTCTCTCCCACTGAAGCTGCAATAATGTTCTCTAATCATTCATGGCTGGGAGGTTTGAAATAATTGAAAACCCCCATCTAACCAGGACAGCAGAGGTCATAATCTGTGACTCACACTGTAGTCGGCTAACCACAGAGTGTCATTCGCTAATGTAATAAAGTGATTCATTAAAAAAAGCATGTTACATGTGTTTGTAAAACTGCATGACACAGAAAGGAAAGAAAGTCACACAGCCCTTAATATATGCTCTGTTCTGCTACGAAACCTTGGTCTTGGCATTCACGTGGATGCTATGCTGCTCACAAAAACTAGGAGATATTTTGAAATATGTTAAATAAAGTGTACTTTAACACATACCACAAAATAAACCTTGTTGCAGGCAGAGTACACCCCTTCGTGGTGGATAAAGTGCCCTGCCACACTGCAAAAGTTGTTTAGGAACGATTTGGGAAACATGGTAAATAGTTTAAGGTGTTGACCTGGCCTCCAAAGTTCCCAACTCTCAGTTTTAACAAGCATCTGAGGGATGTACTGGATTAACCACCTGTGGATTTGTCACGGTACCAGGTGACATATCCAAACTCACACTTTGAAACTCAAAGAATCTGCTGCTAACGTCTGGTAGAACCAGATAGAACCACATCACAAGTCTTGTGGAGTCCATGACTTAATGGGTCAGAGCTTTGGCGGTACAAAGGACACTTACAAAATACTAGTCAGTTGGTTTAATATTATGGCTAATCAGTGTATTGCCTCACTTTATTTTAAGTAATTTTAGGAGAACCATATGTCCAGGGTTGATCAAATATTTGCTCAAAATGTTTTTAATTTTTTTTAATTACTACCAGGAACTAGCCCTGAACATCAGAAGCAGCAACAAGAGCTGGACAGAACAAGATGAGGATTGAATTGCAACGGAGCTTTCAAACGTGTCATTAAACACAAGCAAATAATCCTCAACCGAACGCCCAAGTACTGAGGTCATCCACGCAATTCGACTCACAAAGCACAGATCATTTTAGAGCAAGAGTCAATGTCATGCACAAAAACATAAGACAGGCCTGCTTAAATGCGGCAACAGAAATCAGATCGAGCTGTCAATACTCCGGCAAGACAGGCTGCCTCCTGCATTGAAATCCAGTATGGAAGCTGAGGCTGAAGCCAAAGATGGTTTATCAGTGGCAGGCTGCGAAACAGCATGACATAAACAATATGTCCAATCTAATACCACACAAATACAGTCTGAAAACAGATAATGCAAGTATTAATGAAAGATTTCTCACAGCTATTCCAATCAATGACTTGCAATTGCAGATGTCTTAGTGCACATATCCCTGCTCTATTAGTAGCAAAAGGTTTGAACTGTACACGTGAACCATGCTCAGAAAACACCTTTAGGGAACAAACAAAGTTTAAGGTACAACAGTGTCTCTAAATACCTGGGTGTTCTTCAGACCACACAAGACAAACATTCTACAAATTGAGGCAATTCAGTACTGCTATTGCTCACCATATAGTGCGAATTCTGCAAAGATCACATTACAAGCACAGTGTGCAGTGCTGATTTGGGTTCAGTGAAGCCAAGTTTAGAATATTTGCAACAATCTTTAGTGCTCGGTTTTCACATACGGCTACTAAAACAAAAGAAAAAAACACGTCGATGTTCCACAGAGTTTTGTAGACAGATGAGAAAAAGTGGTTGCCTTTTGGCAAACACGCACAGTGCTATGTTTAGAAGAAGACGTCAAGACCTCATTGCATCATGAGCCTCGTGGGCTGTTGAACTTGCTGTCTCCTGAAGCTTGTTAGAAAATAAATGATGCAACAAGGAAATATAAAATCCAGGAGTAAATCAGCTGCAGACTGGTTTATGGACATAAATGGTTATATATCTTTTCACGCTTTCATGAATTTCATATTTTATAATAGGATGTATTAGACATAAATTTTTGGGACTGTCGTTTGCCTAACGGTTAAGGTACTGGACTCTGGACCTGAAGGTCCATGGTTCAAATCCCACTTCTGCCAAGCTACCACAGTTAGGCCCCTGAGCAACCTATGATTGCTTGATATAAATATATCTGGGCATTCGGCTGGATGATAAATTCACACTGGTGTCTGTGGTAGCCTAGCGGTTAAGGTACTGCACTCTGGACCTGAAGGTCCATGGTTCAAATCCCACTTCTGCCAAGCTACCACAGTTGGATCCTTAAGCAACACCCTTAACCCACCATTGCTTGAAAAGACGGTATGAGTTGTAAGTCTCTCTGGATAAGAGCGTCTGCTAAATACTGTAAATGTAATGTACTTACTGACATGGGTCATACGGCAAAACAAGAACCCCAAGCACACACAGACACACAAGTATTACACTGCTGCTATACCTAAATATGGTATACACTGTTTACATTGAAAAACAGACATATCTGCACCTTTCTGCTCACACTATCAGTGGGCTATCTGCCCTGTCATTTTGTATTGATTGTTTAGTTATGTATAGTGTATTTTGGTTTCTATATTTATTTATTTATATGTTGTCCGGGATTGCACATGCTGCACACGTGCACTTTATGTATGTGATGTTTACTGTTTCATGTAGCACCTTGGTCCTGGAGGAACGTTGTTTGGTTTCACTGTATACTGTAACCACCGTATATGGTTGAAATGACAATAAAACCATTTGAACTTGAACTCGGATTCTGCCAAAGATTAAATAAAGTAGAATAAAGTTAATGTTTTTGAAGGGACAAGTCAAAGTCCTGACCTTAATCCCATAATCCAATAAAAACGTTCTGAACACAGTTCATCTGAGGAAACCCAAAAATATCCCAATCTGTTTTATATGGAAACCGGCTAAAGTTCCTCCAAGCTGATGTGCAGGACTGATCCAGAATGGCAGAAACATTTATTTACAGTTAACCCCTGCACAAGAAGTTACATCAGATCCTGAAAGGAATGGATCGCATACTTTTGCCACTCACAGATATTTAGTATTGAATCATATTGAATGATTACCAATAATACAAAAGTCGTATGGTTCACCAACCAATTGCTTTTAGCCAATCTTTGATCTCAGATGAAGTTTAAAACGTGATCAGGCTTTTTCTGTCGCTGCTCTGGAACAGCTTTTCACATAGGATTCACTCACCATAGTGATCTTTAAAATTAAAAAATTAAAAAACTACCTATTCTCTCAAGCACTCTCTCAAGCACTATCATCAGTAGTAATTCCTTTCGGCTTTTTAAAAATGCAAATGCATGCTTTTGTAACAGCGAATCTTCTGTAAAAACGATCTTTTGCATGATTTTACTGTGACATGACATTTTCCCTCAATAAATATTTAAGTGGGTCCTCTTTATCTACTGTCTCAACTTTTATCGGATAATGTTTTAGGTCTTATTTATGTATAGAAAATAGGAAATTGTAAAGGTTTCACCAACCCTCAAGTGGTAGCCCAATGTATATTGTAAAATAGTGTAATTGTGTATAGACTATCTACAATAATGTTCAAGGTGTGAAGCTTTGGACTGTTATTTTTTGTATAAAGGTAGAACTTTGCAATTTTGTTTGGATTAATTGGCCACAGCTGCTTCAGTTAGCCAATTACTCAGACTCTCACTCACATTCCACACCTGCTTGATCCAATTTTGCCAAGGCAAGGCACTTGTCCTTCACAGGGCATGTGCACACATTCGTTCAATCCCACCAATGAGGAAAACATTGCAGAAAAGTCAACAAACTAGTCTTTGGGGTGTTGAAGGAAACCCACAGAGATATGGGGAGAACATCGAGGTCTCCGAAGCTCAGAGGTGACATAGCTGTGCACTGTGAAACTGTGATGCCAGCCAATCGATCACAAAGATAACAGATATTGGTGTTTAATAAGTGAGATTAACATAGATTAACACAAACTAGCCTCAGCTGTGACACATCTGTACGAAGCTGGAATTAAAGCACATAATGTAGCATGTACAAGTGTGGGACTGTGGTAGCCTAGGGGTTAAGGTACTAGACTGTGAACCTGATGGTCTAGAGTTCAAATCCCACCTTTGCCAAGCTGTCAGAGTCCTTAAGCAAGGCCCTTATGTCATGATTGCTTGGATTGTAAGTCGTTCTGGATGAGGGAGTCTGCTAAATACTGTAAATGTAAATGTACAGGGCGGTTCTTCCTCCACATCAGTCATTAGAACAGTGCTGGCTTTGTGCTTCAGGTATTGGACTGCACCCGGAAGGTTCAGGTTTCAGGTCTCATCATTGCAAAGCTGCTACTGTTCCAGCAGCCCCCTCAACACTCAACGATCAAGATTGTGTTTGCTGTCTCATTCGAGGGCAGGAGAATTTGTTAATTCGGTAGCCTATATAGTCCCGGTGTTGTCATGGGCCTGCTTGATGCATCATGTGGGTGTTTGGCACAACGTTAAAAACAAAAACAGATAGTAGTGGACCAGAAGGATGACTGTTTATGTGATATTACCGCCAAGCTGATACTAGTTTGGGTTTTCATCAAGCCTATAAAGCCTCCTTTGGCTGGACCCTTTGGAGGGCGACTCAGCAGATCATCTGCTTGATACATTTGATACCAGTTTTTACACCAGATGCCATTCCTGACGCAACCCTTGCCATTTGCTCAGGCTTGGGAGTAGCCAGGGGTATTATCAGATCCAGTTGCCAGCGTAAAATGTGCCCAATGAAAATAATGGCGGGAAAACAATCTATTTTAATCCTGGCTTGTTGACCCCAACTACACGTCACTACATGCAAATTTACTACAGGTACTACATTTCCCACAATGCCCCAGCACGGATCCAGATTGACCGGCCAATGCTTTCAGTCAGAGAAGGTATCATTCAGTTTTTCGCATGCAAGTAATGAACATTTGCAAATATTTAAAAGAAAGTCAACCTGTGCTGTCCTCACGGCACGTGACAGTGTGAAACAGCCAGCTAGACAGCCAGCGAAAGAACGAACTAAAAGAGTTCTCCACACAAGGATTACTTTTCTTGCTCTTACTGAAGAGTTTTTATAGATTCCCCAACACCCCACCCCACCCCTCGTGAAAAGGCGAAAATGTCCCAAGGAACAAGCATGTAGAGCACATTTAGTGTGAGTATGAGTCGTTTTTCTCACTTATTTCTCACTAAGCACCTGTTTGGAGAGCGCCCTCCCTCGTCTGCTGCACGTACAACATCACTGTGTTAAAGATATCTCTCTAATTAGATTTCTAACCCAAACGTCTTAACAGTTTTTTAACATAAATTACTTTTACTAACTATGAATTTATTACCTTAAATATATTATTAACTGATTGTCTATGAGCAAAGGCATCAGTTATGTTTGCATAAAGGAGCAGGAGCAGCGTCTCCTGCAGAGGGAGGCTTTTATATAGATTTTTAATTGAATACAGTTTATCCAACCTAATGGCATGAATTAAGATTTTTCTTGGACTACGTTTGCACTTGGTGGCTGTTTTTTTTTTCATAAACGCACCATTCATTCCAAGCCCCAACCAGGAAAAATGTACTATGAAATTTGACAGTAGAACCATGAAGTGGCCAAATTCCGGTCACAAATTTAAGGTAAAACTAACTGTGAAAGTAATTTACAGTTTTATTATGAAATATTTTAGTACTTGTTTTCCTGCTAAGGTCTTCAGTGCCATTCCAACAGATGGTTCCACCCTGCTGCTTTATTAAGACTTGTGTGTCTTATAATTTACATCCTTAGTAGACAAGCGTTAGAAAGAGACACTGCTGACAAAAGGAAGGGATGTTTCATTCTGAAAATCTTCAAATATTTGCGAACAGTACACATGTAAAAGAGGAAAATGCGCTGGAGAATAGTAAACAACGTCTGCAGAATACACTGACTTTTCACGAGCCGATTCATTGCGTCTGATTGAGAAGAAGAAGCCTGCACTTGGATCGGATCAGGTGGGGAGGGTGAGGATATCCCCCACTGGCTTTTTCTACATTTGGACGCGCATGTGAAACTGACGGAGCGCTTATCCTGCAGTACAAAACCTCCTGCGAAACATATTTAATGTATTTTATGTAATTACCTTACGTTCCTCAAAATAATTAACATTTCAATTACGGCTGTACTTGTTGAATATAAGCCAGTCACTTTCCGTGACAGAAGACATCATGTCTTACAATTTGCTGATTAGTCACTAAAGTCATGGTGCTTGACGCGATATTCTGTTTGGCACTGCGCTGCAAAGCCTGAAAAATAACGAAACCTGAAGCAACAAATCGACCAGAAGGTTTGGGGTTAATGTTCGATCAGTTTCTCTGCCGAGGTCTTCAGGAAGATCCACACAACCCATTTTAATTTCAGTTCGTTTTGGATGAACGAAAAGGATCCCGGTGCGTAAAATGCGCAAAATGCATCCGCAGTACAAATAAAAGAGTGAGGGATAAAACACTGCATGTTAACGTGAGGAGGAAGCTGGAGGATGGTGAGGAAATCCCACCACGGACTGTCTGGAGCCTAGAGCAGGACCTGGTCCCAAATAATGATGCGTGATAATAAGCCCCCGAACCATACATAATACGGAAATACCACAATAGCTGACGCGATCTATATTGATCAGCATCTCTCTCTCTCTCTCTCGTGCAAACGGCCATCCTGTGGAACTGGGAGCGGTTGGCATGCTCACCGCATCCCTTCCTTTATACCCACTCCAATATATTTTAGAGAAAAAAAAACACGGCAATAGAGGGAGCATCATGGCGCCTGGTTAAACACATAAGACACATCGTCATTCATAAAGCGTTTTTCCCTTTACCTTAAAGTATGTGTTGGGTTCCGTTCTTAAATTCGCAGAAGAGGGAGATTCCCTGCGCTGCTACCACAACACTTCGGCTTCCTCACTGTACCGTTTCCCAGTGCATGCCGGGAGCACGTCGCATCCTCTCCATCAAGCTAGGATCTTATTGGACCAGCAGTGACAAGAAGAAAGCGAACGTCACGTGACCCAGGTTGTTAATATTTCATCGGAGCAGCCGGAGCAGCCGCAGCAGGCGCACGAGGGATCACCAATGCGCAGGGTGTAAGCCATGGAGTTATGGGCATATGACAATTATGAAGACATCATTATATTAGGGCATGACGATATGCTATGAAGTGATGGGGATATGATTCAAGATACAGAAATATGAAGATGGGGCGTTAAAGGCCCACCTAATATGTTGCTGTGGCCCACGAAAATCTTGGCAGTAACAAGTCTACTTAATCTGAGCAGCACCACTTTTTAAATACAGAAATCTTTTTTAACTGTACAAAGAAAATACATACCAAGAATGTGCAATATATATTTAAAAAAGCGCAATTAAAGACGACTGTATATCAATTTAAGGATAAGGGTGGGTGCAGAAAAATACAGTAAAAAAATAAATATAATAATAACAATAATAATAATAATAATAATAAATGAATAAATAAATAAAATAATACATAAATAAATAAACACATTTTAAATAATAATTTTCAATTAAAGATCAGAGTAGGAGGGCGTATTTGTTGTGTATTAGTCCAAGAGTGTTGTTGAATAAAACAAAATCACTATGAAAAGCAGAAAAGCTTGGTATAACTAAAATATGTGCATTTGTGGATGAAAATGTTTCCAAGGATGAAATGTTATGAGCATGTCATTATTGTTTTAGTCCATAATGAGTCTGTAAATAATGTCTGTAAAATCTTTCTCAGAGGACAGAAAATGGAACTTTGGAAAATAACCAATAAAAAAATATCAGACCAGAATGTTGTAACACAATAAATGCTCGGCTGTTTCAAGACCATCACAAAAAAAAACACATTTATTAGTTTCGATACCAAATCGTTGTTGAATAAAATGACCATATGACCACATTTAAGGTTTTAAAGTGGGGTTTTTTTGCTTTTGGAAAAAAAACATCTCTGGTTAATTCAGTTGTTTGGACACGATTTTAGAAGACACACCTTTCTATTCGAGGTCTCACAGCTAAAAGTGATTATCAGAGTAAAAACGAGAATTAAGAGAAACTAACTGCCTGTAGATCTCGAGAATGCCACAAAAAAACCATTCTGCTGCACTGAAAGTTCCCAAGAGCACAGCAGTGGAGAGAAGGATCTCGGAAATGAAGGTGACCAAGAACAACATGGTCAGTCTGGCTGAGCTCCAAAGATCCTGCAGATAGGAGAAAGTTCCAGAAGTTCAGCCATCATTGCAAGTCAGAAAATCGGCTTTACAGAAGTGTGGGCAGACAGAAGCCTCTCCTTAATAAAAGACACAAAAGCCCATCTGGAGATTTCAAAAATGCACCTAAAGGACTCTCACGACTGGGAGAATCCAGATTCCCTCGTCTGAAGAAACCAAGATTAAACATTCCTTGCCATAAAGTTCAGATTGATGGAGTGGTTTTTACAAGAACAATAAAAAAAATTATAACATTCATTTATTTATTTATCTCTCATTTTCAGAAGAATCGGTAAAACACGCTTTACAGGACACAACAAAACACAACAATGAATGAATGAAAAGAACCATGTGCAATGTCATCATTCACCCATTATCTTCTGCTTAATCCACACAGGGTAGCGGGCCAGCAATCCACCCGGCAACTCTGGGTGCAAGGGCAGGACAATCCATCGTAGAACACACACACACACACACACACACACACTAAGGGCCACTTTAGAGACACCAATTAACGGGGAGGACATGCAGACTCCAAGCAGAAAGGATCCAGACCGCCTCACTCTGGGATTGAACCCGGGACCTTCTTGCTGTGAAGCAGCAGTGCTACCCACCGAGCCCCCGAAATGACATCAGACATCACAGAAATGTGTGAAACAGCCAAAATCCAATAACTTGCCAACTTGCACAAACAGTAAATCTGAACAGTAAGGTGCAATTTGATATAAATTAACATTTTTAGAGTATAATGGTGTTCAAAACTGTGGTATACTGGTATGTAGCCTGGTGGACAGATATGGTTAGTGTTAGAGCTGAAACTATCCTAATACAATCGGTTGGGCGTTCCTGTGCCTTTACGAGTATTCCGTATTGGGAGTGACACATATAACCAAACTTAAAAAGAGATGTGAATGTCATTGATCTGAGCTGCGTGTTCGAGCTTTGGGGAGATTTTCTTTTTTAAAGCGCCAGACAGGACGTTGTGCGAGCGCAGGTTTTCTCACTAGCTCAAGGCAAGCAGCAGTGAACCGACAGTGGGAGAAGCAACGATTTGTGCTTCGAGTCACGCACGTGCTTTGGTTTCAATTGAAAAGACCATACCATTTTATTTTCCACTTTGTGCATTTTATACTGGACCTGAATAGGATTTTTTCCCTAATTGGCTATAAGCTGTCGCTTACACCCATGTGTCGTGTGAGTGCGTTCTTTTTGTTACCCAGATCTGAAAACAAGTCACTACTGTGAAGCTGTTTCTTTTTTTGTTTAGTGCTCATTTTTTTAATCTTTAACTGCCGCTGGTGGGCTAGGGTCATCAGCTCAGTGCTCCAGTTATCCTTTGTTATATTATATCCTGTCGCAGTGGGTACACCAAACCCATTTTTCATGCTTTTCTGCCAAAGAAAATAAAGGCATCCGAATCAGTAATTGTAATTGTAATTGTAGCCCTACGTGCGTTTGATTCCCGGGGCCACAGGTATTATCTACAGGTTTAAGCATTATACATTGTACTGTACATTTATATTACATTACATCATATTAACAGCACTGTGCAAAAGTCTTAAAAGGGAAAAACCCACTATACCATTGTTTTAGGAATTGTAAAATGACGGTATCCAAGTCTCTTTATTAGAATACAATTTGCAGTATTAAAAATGGAAAGTATTTATTGTGACCTTCCCTTAAAGATAATTAGGAACCCCTTTTTTAGAACTGGAACAGCATATGCAGTGATTTTGTAAAGAAGACAAATTAACAGTTCAATGACGTTAAATGACATAAATTCCTTTACCCAGGGTTCACCAAAAGACCAATGCTCAGAACATCACACTCCCTACACCGGCTAGTGTTCTTTCCAAAACAGTACTAAGTCGGACAGGTAACGCCTACCTGAACATTGCTGTAGACCAGGCGGTCGTAACGTTCACAGCAACACACAGTCGCTATCCACTTTTTTACCTGCACGCTCTGTCTTACACTTTTCAGCAGTTACACTTTTGAATGTCTGTGGATTTTCTGTGCTAGAGAGGGAAGGAGGGTGAGTTTCGAGGATTGAGAAACTTGAATGTGAAGATGAAGTTGAGATGAATGACCTAGGAGGGTGGGACAGTTTCGAATCCGTGGATGAACGAGTTTTGTACGACATTGGGTTCTCTTTGATTTGATTTGATCTGCTATGAATTGTGGCCTTGACTGGGGAGGTGACGGAAACCGAGTCATAAGATGATTTTACTTGGGTTAAACCATGAGCTGATTGTGCTGCGCTTACATCCTGAGCTGTCTGAGCTTGGGTTAAACCCTGTGTAGACTGTGTTGGGGATAAACCCTGATCTGACTTTGCTGGGGTTGAAATACAAGATGACTGTATTGGGGTTTGTGTTACAGATAAAGCCTGAGCTAACTTTGCTTTGGTTAAACCCTGAGTTGGGTGTGTTTGGGTTAAAGTCTGAGCTGACTTTATTGGGGTTAAACCATAAGTTGGAGTTGTTGGAGTTAAACCCTGAGCTGTCTTTACTTGGGTTAAAGTATGCGTTAAAGTCTGGTCTGACTGTACTGGAGTTAACCCACAAGTTGGAGTTAAACCCTGAGTTGAGTGTGTTTGGGTTAAAGTCTGAGCTGACTTTATTGGGGTTAAACCCGGAGCTGTCTTCATTTGGGTTAAACCATAAGGTGATGTTGTTGGGGTTAAACCCTGAGCTGTCTTCATTTGGGTTAAACCATAAGGTGATGTTGTTGGGGTTAAACCCTGAGCTGTCTTCATTTGGGTTAAACCATAAGGTGATGTTGTTGGGGTTAAACCCTGAGCTGTCTTCATTTGGGTTAAA